>PVIJ01006574.1:0-90578 GCA_004024925.1 Scalopus aquaticus
TCTCTCTCTCTCTCTCTCTCTCTCTCTCTCTCTCTCTCTCTCTCTCTCTCTCTCATTCTCTCTCTCTCTCATTCTCTCTCTCTTTGTCCACCACTCTCCAGGCAGAGAAAAGGACATGTGAGGATACAGTCCTAAGCCACAAACTACAACCCAAGGAAAGAGGCTTCACCAGAAGCCTTTGCTGATACTTTGATCTTATATTTCCAACCTCCAGAACTTTGAAAAGATGAATTTTTGTCTTTAAGGCATCCAATCTGTGCTATTTTGTCATAGCAGCCAGAACTATTACAATCATGAAATAAATATGCCAGGAAAATATTGTTAAAATGAACACAATAAGGGAAATTTTCTTTTCAGCATTATGAGGTCATCTATATTTGATGCTGTTTTCTGTGGAGCCCTAGTGTTCCATGGCTGGGTTTCAGCGATTCCTTAAATGTTTTCATTTATTCTTCATGCATTCTTTTGAGGATGTTGGCATTTCTTCCCTGGATGCTACTAGAAGGTATTCAAAGCTCTGCCCTTATCTGAGTCTGCCTTCCTTATTCTGCCAGGATTCTTCTAGACCTTGTATAGTTAATTACCTTTACTCGCCTTCAGTTCTGGGATGATTTGCCTGGGCTTGGTATTGGTCAGTGGACACACTGTGTGCATGACCCACTGTCTTGTTTCTTGTCCACTCTTCCCCAGCCCTAGACTAGTCCCTGATTTCATCCTAGCAGGTACAAGGAAGCAATATTTTGGCATGAACTGCTCTGGACTTTTTGTTCTCTCTGTTGTAGCTGCAGTTGGACTCTCAGGCTTATGTCTTGGGAAAGGAAGGCCACAGGAGAACAACAAAGAAGAGTCAAATCTCAGCTCTCTCCATATAGATTTTGAAACTCTTGGCAGAGGAAATATGTTGAAAGATGTTTCTGAGTATCAAAAACTGGGTAAGCAAAGTTTATACTATAAATAATAGATGACTTAAAAGGCATCTCTTAGGACCAAGTCTTGATTTAAAGGGCAAAGTAAAATGTAGGAAAGTTTGGTCTTGCTAAGTGTCCAAGACAAGGTCGTACCTCTCTTGGGGCAAATCTCAGGAGAGAGATAGTAAGCAGACTTCAGCAGGGCCTTGAAAGTGGAAGGGCCACTTCCAGGAAGGGCCTCAGGCTGTACCCCACAGCTCTTGCACCCTCCATAATGGTGTGAGAGAAGAGCGTAAGCTCTCCTGCATTCCCAGAAGGATACAGAAGTGGCGAAGAAAGATTGACAGCCTAGGCAGCTTCTTGCAAACAGGAATGTGTCCCAAGAACACTGACAGCAAGACAGGACTGAAGGTCAGTGGGAAAAGGTGAAAAACCAAACCCCGAATTGGGAGTTGAATCTCCTGCCCATCAAAGGGGCAGCTCCCAATGACGGGACAGAGTCTTCTTTCTGGTATACCATCATGCTGTTTACACTCCGGCAACTGAGTAATAAGGAGTATAGAAGTATAGATAGGATGGTGGCGTGTGGGGGTTGAAGACATGAATTGTCAATTTTAAACCTAGAATGAAATGACTGAGATTCAATCATTTCTGAGCCATGATGTCATTAGGCATTGATAACAAAGACAAGGTGCATTGTGAAAATCTAAAGAAAGTTATTGTTTGCACAGCCAGTTAAAGACTCAGGGCCCCTCTTAAGTTGTTAAGCTGGTCCAGGTTTCTGTGGCAGACGGATATTTCCTGTTATTCTGCATACCGTTCTCTAATATACTAAACAGGCACAGTACATGGAAACTATAGCTCTCAACATATAGGGCAGACATACAGGGTTAATAAATTTCTCTCTGCCTCTACCACACCCATCCTACCAGACAGACTGGACAGCACTATTTGAAAGAGCCTTGACTTGTCAGCATTTACCTCTTCAAGTCCAGGATCTGCCTAAATAGAGAACACGGCACCAAGTTGGGGTGATGCAATGCTTCTAGCCGGCTGAACACTTTTTCTTTGCAAACTGGAAAAAAGATGCTTGCTATGCCAGGCACTCTTGTGCAGTAAACAACCTGCCCAACCGTATACAGTCTTTTTTGGTTAGAAAATGAGAAAATCATTCTGTTTTCTTCACAAAAAAAGAGCTAGATGGAGAAGGAGTCATTTTCTAGTTGGTGTTATCCCTGGCACTATAAGTAAGGAGCAAAAGGGGAGGGAAAATGATGTTTTTCTTTTTGACAAATGTTCTTTATTTAATGAAGCAACACAGTAGTGAGGCATGTCTTTATGCTTGTTTTTTTTAATTCAATTATCCCAATTAATCCATCTACAAATACCTTTTAATTAATGTCAGGGCCTATCCAGGTACTGGGATTAAGTTGCCCTTGATAAATACAAATGTTTTGGCGAGAAATCCTATGTGGATGACTTTTATACTCAATATATCCTCTCCACAAAGCTCCCAGCTCCTAAGCTAAGTTAACAGGAGTGAATAGAGAGGATAAATTACCTCTGTGCACTCCCCAGCAGTCTTGTGAGAGCTTTGCAGATGCTATATGTACTGATTATTAAAGCTGTTTTTAGCATTTCCTGGCGATTTAGTATACGTTTGGAATAGTCTCGGGGCGCCATCCCTAAGCAAATTATGCAAATTTGCTAACATTAAAATTGCTCATAATCAAAATGGGGCTTATAATATTTACCAGGTAAGATTTTGTGGGCTTTTTGTGACCCAGTATGTGTGAGAACACCTAGCACGTTGCCTGGCACAGAGAATGTATATGTGCATTAGTTTCAAGAACCTATGATTCTAATGAGGTTACACTGCCAATAAGAATGCAAATTTCCCTGGTACCTGTCAAATCTGTATTATGCAGGCGCTTCAGATTCATTTTAGAGACAAGTGGTGAATTGTGGGAGGTCTAACAGTGTCCCTGTGATTATATGTATAGTCATATAATTTCCCCAGGGATTCTGCACTGAAGCCTGCTACTGGCAGAGCAGCTGAGGGCTGGACCTCACTACAGCCCTTACTGCAGGTTCGGCCACAGTTATATTGAGGTCAGTGTTCCTAAAACAACAAGACATCATGGGCCAAGGAGCACTGCATTCCCACTCTGCTGCCATCTTAGCAACATGCTTCATTGTTCCACTTCTTTACAAATCACTTCCCTATAGGGGAGCCAACTGACCTTCTTTTCTTTTCTATGGAATGTCCTGGTGTTAGTTTTGAGATCCCACAGCCTGAAAATCCTCTGCCCCAGGCAAACCGGAACAGTTAGTCAGCCTGTTTCAGACACCAGACCTATAAAACTCTCAGGGGGAGAGAGATTATTCTGTCTTCTGCACCCTCCCACATCCCCCCAGCCCCACTCCATCTGTGTTTGCCCTCAGTAAACAAACATAAGCCTGTATTAGTTACCTACTACTGCCTAAAAAGTTACTATAAATTTGGTGATTTAAATCAATACCCATTCATTATCTTGTGGTTTCTGTAGATCAGAAGTTTGAGGGCATCTCAGTTGGGATCTCTATTCAGGGTTTTCTCTGTGGAAAGCAAGGTATCAGCCAGTCTGAATTCTCATCTGAAGACTTTGAGGAAGATTCAGATTCAGAATCTGAGGATCTGAAGATTCAGATTTAGATTACTTGTCACATTCAAGTTTTTTTTTAAGATTTATTTATTTATGCATACAAGTTGGGGTGTGGGCCAGAGGTGTGGGGTGGTGAGAAGATTCACCAGAGACAGAGTGGGGAGCAGAACAGGCAGATCGACTAAGTACACTGCTGAGGGGAGCAGCGGGCGAGGCAGGAGAGGTCTGCTGCACCATGTGGGAATCTCCCTGGCCAGGTATCGAACTTGTATTGCAGTGTCTCTGGATAGCTTCATAGTGCTGCGCTTAACCCATTGCGCCACCAGGGAGGCCCCACATTCAAGTTTTTATGGATGCAGAACCGAAATCTCCATTTTCTTGCTGTCAGTCAGGGATCAGCATCAGTTCCTAAATTTCGCCTATATTCCTTGCCAAGTGACCCATCCATCTACAAAGTCAACAGGGAATATCCCTTCCATCAAATCCCTTCACACTCCCAATTTCTTCAGGGGAAGCCTAGTCCCTTTCAAGTCCCCACTGGATAATTTCTGTTTCTTGAAGTCTACAGTCCCAGATAATGTAACTTCATCATGGAGTAATGGCTCATCACATTTAAGTCTTATCCATTCTCAAGAAGAGGAGATAATAATAGGCAGTCAGGAGTCTTTGGGGTCATTTTAGAATGACCCCACCTATCACACATTCTTTTCTTCTTTGTAATGTCACAATTTGCAATAAGTTTCTGGATGTGGACAAGGCCCCGACACCTCATCAGACATATCCAATCTCACTGGAGATTCTTAAGTATCACCCATTATCTGTGATACATTCATATATTCTTTCTCATGGAACAAATATTTATTGAAGGGAAATTTGAACCTGACATTGTGTCAACTGCCAAAGATTCATGATGTTTAAGAGACATGATTCTTGCTCTTGTCTAGTGTAGCAAAATCAATCAAATAATCTAGGGGCCTCCCTACTGGCGCCAGGGGTTAAGTCTCAGCACTATGAAGCTATTGGCAGCCATTTCAGCATGAGTTCAATCCCCAGCCAGGGAACTAACCCACATGGCACAGCAGACCTCTCCTGTCTTACCTACTGCTCCCCTCAGCAGTGTATTTCAGCAGATCGGACTGTTCTGTCCTCACTGTCTCTGGTGAACCCTTCACCACCCCACACCTTTGGCCTACACCCCAGCTCTTGTATGCATAAATAAATAAATATTTTTAAAGATTAATCAAATAATCATAAATCTAAAATTTGTCTTTAACCAATGCAAAGAATGTGGAGAATATGGTGCTATGAGATCCCATAAAGGGAGGATTTGACCCTAAATGTGCAAAAGATCAGGGGTGGAGATTGCTGACCACCCATCAAAATCCACTGTCAATTTCTGTTACAGAAGAAGGCACAGGGCCGACTGGTGACATTGCACTTCCTAGCTTCATTCACCTTTAGATATGACCAATGACAAAGTCCTTTCCAATGAGAGGCCAGGCCTGGGCCATTAAACTCATTGTCATTCTTATGAGTGGCAATAGCACAAGCAACCATGAATCAATGTACTAAGAATGGCAGAGCTACCATCAGAATGACTGCATGGGGAGAATTCACCCCCACAACTCACCCACCCACTCACTCTCACCATCAAACCAGCCTGCACCATTATATGAGAAGGAAAGACACTTCTCTTCTGGTTGAGCCATTAAATCAAGGTCTACTTATTTCAGAAGTTTGGCTTTCCTCAGGTAATCCAGAACTACATGCTGGCAGGCAGAGTAAAACATTACATTTTCTATCTTACTTACATTTATATAATGTGTCTCTGAAAGGCTTTCACATCCAGTAGGACATTTAATTTGCTCTATAACCTTGCAAGACAAGTAATAGAACATCTTTTACTACACCCACCAGCCAGATGAGGCTCTGAGGAATTCAATTACTCAGGGAGGTCCCATCGCTCAGTAGTCATTTCTGGGATCTCTGTCACTGACTCACCATTTTGATTTGGGCTAGTTATCTTTCTCTTTATTTAAGGGATATGGGCATTACTGTCTTTCCATCCAAATGGAATAAATTCTGTGTTTTGGGTCTATGAAATATTCTTCATCAGAAAGACAACACAAATGTTCAGTTCTTTAAGTTATGTTTGTAGGAGAGATATTATTTGACAACACCCTTTTCATTGTTTACCTTTCAATATCTTAGATACATTGAAAGCACTGATGTGCAAAACTATAGGCTGCTAAGCTACTACTGGTTTTAGATCTCTCTTTTTTTTAGATTTATTTTTATTTATTTATGCACACAGGAACTGGTGTGTAGGTCAGAGGTAAGAAGGGGTGAGAGGATTCACCAGAGACAGAGTAGGGAGCAGAACCGGCAGATCGACTGAAGTACACTGCTGAGGGGAGCAGAGGGCGAGGCAGGAGAAGTCTGATGTGCCATTTGTAGGTTAGCTCTGTGGCCTAGGATTAAACTCAGGCTGGAGCATGATAGTGCTGTGACTTAATCCCCAGGTCACCAGGGAGATTCCTGGTTTTAGATCTCTTAACTTTTAACATCTGAAGTAATCTCATCCTCGGCATTTGACTTCATTTTCTCATTTGTGTCTTGTCAGAACATGTACCTTTTCAGAATCTTTCCTTCACTTACATGTTTACCAAAGTTAATGAGTATTTACTCACATAAAAAGCACTGTTAGGCAATTGGTATCCAGCAGCAAAGAATGTAGGGATAGTGACTGTCCTCAAGATTAGTCTAATCAGAAGAGAAGAGATGATTCTGTAGGGGGGTTGATATAAATACTGATCAATGCAAAGAAGGAATTGAGCAATGAAGGTGATGAAGACTGAAACACTTCTTATCTCTTCTTGCCTCTATTTATACCTCCTACAATGCAGTCTACTGGGTAGCTAGGCTAGAAATTTTCAAAATGTATTATTTCCAAAGTTGCAAAGATAACCTATTTTTGACTTTTTGACAGTTTGGGTAGTTCTGCTTCGCTTCTCGGAAGTTTAGCTATGGCTTTCCTCCTTCCTGCCTTCCTCCCTTCCTGCCTCCGCCCCCCACCCCTTCTTTCCTTTCTTCTCCTCCTAAATTGTTTCTATTTTTTTTTCCCTGTGGGAAAGAATATAAAATGGAGGGAGAGTGGGAAGTAGAATAGAAAGGAAAAGAAGGAAAAAAGGGAGGGAGGGAGGAGTGGAACACTGCAATAAAAGAATGCTTGCTCTTTTACAACCTACATTATGGTCCCTGGCTGAGTGACCAGATGCAGTGCAGACAATGAACCAACCTGGGATAAACTTCTATTCAAAGTTAAGGACACATCAGGACCTCCAGAGTTTGAGTAACTCTCGTCCTTGCCCCGAAAGCCCAAGCAGAAACAGTGGCCCTGCTTCTACCGTTCTGCCTCCACAAAGCCTGCTCTATGTCCCCACACAAATTGACCAAAGAGTGGCTTGGTGGGATCTGAGGCCAGGGTGAGGAGGGAAATGATTTTAGGAAGGGACAAAGAAAACACATTTACCGAGTGCTTATTAAATGGATACTATATATCTGAAGGCCTTCACGAGCCTCAGGCAGCTGTCACAACTTTACACTTCCATCATCTTCTCAGAGCACGTCCCTGGTGCCACAGAACTTAAACCTTGAGGGAACTCAGACCCAAAACATTCGAGAATAGAACATATGGCTTCCTTGAAGCAGAGTGGCACAGTGACATGTGTCTTTACAAACCTAACAGGCCGTAATCTGCTACAGCTGCTACGGAGCGGCCTGTCTGTCTCGGCATTCACCAGCCTCTGCTCATAAATTAGCTTTTCAGCTGGGTTTAGGTATGGAAACCAGACAGCTTCTACAGTGAAAGAGGCTCTTCAAGCAGAACTAAAATGCAGATCCAGATCCTGGATTGAGTACTCATAATATTTAGCTACTTTGTTGATGAATAAAATCGTCATTTCTTTATCCATCATAGAAACATCATACTTCCACACCGAAGCATCACAACTTTGTATACACAGTTTTTAGCAGGGAAATGTTGCTTTCTCATCTGGGGAAGACTCTGCAGGTATAAAGCCAGAGAAAGCATGGGTCATAGCAGAGTCCAATGTCATGTCTACCCCTCTGACCTCTCGCCCAGGTTGTCTTGCAGGCTCTCAGGTGCTCCTGTAGCAATGTCCCATCATGGCATTTCACGTTGTTGTAAGTCCCTTCTTACTTGCCTGCATCCTTGCTAACATGCATTGTGAGTGAGGACAGAAATCTCACTGATATTGTTGCCCAACACGTCTCCCAGAACTTGACACATAACAGGCACTCAGTGGCTATTTAGAGAATGGACAAATAAATTCCTCCTACTCTCCATCAGATCAGCTTTCTCCCCTTGCACCCACTCTCTCAAACCATGGTGTGTGCTTCCTGGCCTCAGATTTTACCACTCCAGAGAGTTCCTCACTACAAGAATTTCTCAGAATCCATATTTGCCTCATCCTTGCATCCACCACAAAACAAAACAAAACAAAACAAAAACACATTTATAATGCACGCACAATTGAAGTGTGGGTTTGTCCACCACAACCTGATATTGAAGGACGTGTCCTCCTTTCTTGAGACCACAAGGAGACACTATTTTAGAACCAGCTTACACCTTAAACCTTTATAATTCCAAAGGATTTTTCTTCTACTTAAATCATGCTACTACACTCTTTCACTCTGAATTTTTCTACATTAAATTTTATTACTATAAAAGTAGCTACTACTCATTGTTATGATGTTTTAACAAAGGTACAAGGAGTAAAAACAAGAGGTATATTAAAATTTCCCACAGGATTCATGTCCACAGTCACTGCTAGTTTATTTCCATCTGAATTTTTAGCCTAGTTCTTCTTTAACAACAGAGTTATATAATACCTGTTGCTTGAATATTGTTTTTATCCTAGGGTTCTGTCATCTCTCTTCTAATTTTACATATTGACCCTGCCTTATCTATTTATTTGCTAGACTTCAGGTACCCTAGGTGCTATTTAAATGACTTAGCATTGAATTGTATTAAATTAAATTTAATTCCCTTCAAGGCCTGCCCAATGGAGACTGTATCCTTGGATCACTAGGAAAATAAACCACACTGTTTATTAATGGCATTAACAGAGCAGAAGGCTTATAAAAGTTATAATGGGAAACACAGCTCAGGTTGAAAGTCACAGTGGGACACCTCCTCCGCTTCCCAGCTTTGGACCCCGAGAATAAGAGATGCCTAGGGTAAGTGAGAAATAAAGACTAGAAATGTGTAGGCAGCTCCAAATCCACACAAATGAACAAGAATCAGCATCCAGCCAGCCCCAACTCAGTGGAACAGAGTAGTAGCCACAGAAAGAGCAAGTTCAATTCCTAAACTCTGTCCTAAGCTGACCTAATTTTGCAGTCCCCACATCATCAGGCCAGTCTGATCCACAGAGGAAGACAGAGTTAAGAAAGGTAATAACAGTACTTCAGAGCAGAAGGAAATCCTTGACATTCATTCTAACCTGCCAACAGCATGGATCTGGAAAGTGGAAGAAGAGAAGAGAAGAGAATTGCCAGCAGGAACACCGAACTTGAATCCAGTGGCTCTCCTGCTGTAAAATGTGACCCAAACTACTAGGACTCGCTGGTGGTGCAAGGGGTTAAGTCTCAGCCAATGAAGCTATCTGCAGCCACAGCAGCATGAGTTCGATCCCTGGCCTAAATAAACAAATAAATAAATAAATTCTGAGCTACTGATGAACCTTTTCTCTTTGACCCAGCAAGGAGTGACCGGGGATCTGTGGACAGAGGCAAGCACACTACCCAGCTCTCCCCCAGTTCATCCAATTATTTAAACCTAAAGTTATACTGAATGGACAATGTTGTTCCCCAAAACATGCCTGCCATGCTGTAGGTACATGATACTTACTTGTTAGCTAAATAAAGTAATAAACTTAAATCATCTCCAGTCCAGATCCTTATCATGAACTCTAGACAATATATATCTAGTTTTCCCAGTCGTCCTTCCTCTATGTCATTTTAGTGAATTGAATCATTATCCATGCAGTTATTCAAGCCATAATCTTCCAACACTGCATAACTCTCCTCCATTGAGTATGGATCCCCACCGGAAAAAAAAAAAAATCTCTTATTTTCTCTTTCTCTCTCATTTAAGGAGAAGCACACAATTATTCAAAGGAATGTATCTAGTGTTTTGATATCTAAGAAACATTCCTTAAAGAAAACAAAGTTAGGACTCACTTACTGTCTTCACTGTGTTCCTTACCTGAAGAAAAAATTATCTTGAAAACCTTCCTCTTCATAACTTATAAATTTTTTTGATCACTAATTTACGTATATAATATTATTTTTATTTTTTTAATTTATTTATATTTTTAAAATCCAAACTTCCTCACTATGGTCTGTTTTTTTGGTTTTTTTTAAAGATTTATTTATTTATACATACAAACTGGGGTACAGGCCAGAGGTGTTGGGCGCTGAGAGGGTTCACCAGAGACAGAGTGGGGAGCAGAACAGGCAGATCAGAAATACACTGCTGAGGGGAGCAGCGGACGTGGCAGGAGAGGTCTGCCGCACCATGTGGGATTCTCCCTGGCTGGTGGCTGGGCATCGAACTCGCATCGCGCGCTGCCGACAGCTCCACAGCGCAGCGCTCAACTGCTGCGCCACCAGGGAGGCACCTTATTTTAATTTTTTAAAACCACAACCCCACCCTTCCAAAAAAAATCTCCTTAGATATTGTTTTTTACATATTGCATTTCTTAAGCAATTAAAACAATTTCTGCAACTTTCTCTAATATTATGCTTATTAAAATTATTTCCTATTGCTTTATTATTCCATTTATGTTTTCCATGTATTTTTTTTCTTGGCTTTAAAATATTGGAAATCTGGCCATTTTATCCAAAAAATATAAAGATTCAGTGCAATCCCTATCAAAAGTTCAATGGCATTCTTCACATAAATAGAACATACACTGCTGAAATTTATATGGAACCAAAGAAATCTCTAAATAGCCTAAAAAATTCTGATTAAAAAAAAAAAGGCAGTATACTCCCAGACTTCAGACTCTACTAGAAAGCTATTATAATCAATACAGTATGGACTAGAATAAAATAGACACACAGGTGAATGGAGTAGAATTGAGAGTCAAGAAATAAACCCATGATTATATGGATAGTACATATACGACAAAGGAACCAAGAGTGTACCATGGAGAAAGGAAAGCTTCTTCAACAAATGATGTTGGGAAAACTAGACAGTCGTATGCAAAAGAAGGAAACTAAACCACTGTCTCACATCATACACAAAAATTAACTCAAAATGGATTAGGGACTTGGAGGTAAAACATGAAACCATAAAATACATACAGGAAAACTTGGGCAAAACACTCTATGACATTGGTTACAGTGATGTCTTTGAAGACTTAACTACAATGGCAAGAGAAACAAAAGCAAAAAATAAGCAAATGAGACGACCTAAACTAAAAAGTTTCTACACAGTGAAGGAAACTATCATTAAAACAAAAAGACACCCTACTGATCATGAGAAAGTATTTGCATTTCACAGATTTACCAAGGGGATAATATCTAAAATCTACAAAGAATTCATGCAACTCAACAAGAAAATAAATGATCCAATCAAGAAAATGGGCAGAAGAATAGACACTTCTCCAAAGAAGACATGCAGGTGGCCAACAGACATAAAAGCTTATCATTACTTACCATCAGGAAAATCAAAACCACAATAGCTACTGCCTCACACTGTAAGAATGGCTCACATCAGAAAGACCAAAAGCACCAAACTTAGCAAGGGTAATGGGAAAAGGAACCCTCATATACAGGTGGTAAAAATAGAGACCAGACCAGTTCCTATGGAAAACTTTATGGAGATTTCTCAAAATAATAAAAACAGAACTACTATATGAGGGCCTCCCTGGTAATATAGGGGTTAAAGTCTCAGTGTTATCAAGATATGGTCAGGCACTACTATATGAGTCTGATCCCCAGCCAGGGAGTTAAGTCACATGGCGCAGCAGACCTCTCCTGTCTTGCCTGCTGCTCCCCTCAGCAGTGTATTTCAGTATATACACCTGTTCTGCTACCTACTCTGTCTCTGGTGAATCCTCTCATCCCACTCCACCCCCGTACCTCTGGCCTACACCCCAGTTCTGCATAAATGAATGCATAAATGAATAAAATAAATCTTTAAAAAATACTAGAGAAACCATAAATTTTACTTCTGGGTGACTAGCTGAAGCACACTAAGTCACTAATGGCTCACACGCACTCCTATGTTCATTGCAGCACTATTTATAATAACCCAGTTACGGACACAACCTATGTGCTCAAGGAAATGAGTGGATCAAGAAGATGTGGGATATATATACAGTGGAATACTACAGAGCTATATAAAAAAAACCACTCTTGTTATTTGCATCAACATGGATGGAATGGGACAGGGTTATGCAAAGAAAATAAATCAAAAAGACAGATACTGGATGTTTTTACTTACATATGCAATATAAGAAATAAAACATAGGTGCAGAAAAAACCAAGTTAAAGACAAACCCTAGAAATCTGACTGTAGATTTGAGGCTACAAGAGGGAGGGGGAGAGTAGAGAGCAAAGTGTGGGTTTGGCCCAGTAGACTAGAATAGAACACTGTGGGTACCTTGGTGGCAGGTGTGGTGTGGTAACACACACCTGAAGAGGTATGTTTTTATAATCTGAATCACATACCATGTTGTAGACTAATGTTACATTAATTTTAAAAAAATGAAATCTTGCCATTTGAGACAACACAGATAGAACTGGAAGGGATTATGCACAGTGAAATAGTCAAAAGAGAAAAGTCAATGATTTCACTTATTTGTGGATTATAGAGAAGCAAAGCAAAGAAATTGACAAAACCAAACCAAAACAAACCTTAGAAATCTGACTGCAGAATTGAGGCTACCAGAGGGGGTGCATGGAGTGGGGAAGGGTTCCAATATGCTATGATAGAGGACTGATGGTGCTTTGGTGGTGGCTGTATTGGAAGAAGTATGAACCTATACCCCTAGATTATACAGTGTTTTAATTTGCCAGCCAGTTTTATTTTTTAGAATTTTAACTTTTTAAAATTTATTTTTACATAGAAGAACTGGGGTGTAGGTCAGAACTGTGGGGGAATGAAAGGATTCACCAGAGACAGAGTGGGGAGCAGAACAAGCAGATCGACTGAAATGCACTGCTGAGGGGAGCAGCGGGCGAGGCAGGAGAGGTCTGCTGCACCATATGGGTCAGCTCCCTGGCCAACGATCAAACTCAGGCCATAGTAGTGATAATGCTGAGACTTATACCCTAAGGCACCAGGGAGGTCCATTGCCAAGCAGTTTTTATCTTAGCAAGAGCTTTGAAAATTCATCTACAGAACATCATGTAGTTCACTGGCTTATTTTGCTAGAGGTGGCTCATAAATGTGCAACATGGGAGAGGATTCAAAGAAAAATTTGGTATGTTATGAAACATTGCTCGAATTGAAAGAAAATAGGAATGAAAACAAGGCTTGACTATAGGAATAAATTCATACCTGCAAAATGTAAAGACAATAGAAATAAGATGTTCCCCCAGTAAGTGGTTCTTGGAGAGGGTATCGTGACGTTCATTCATTTCCTCCTGATTCTTCCTCCTAAGAAGAATACAGTCTCTGCCAGGAAGAATTTCAGACAGTTTCTCCACACACTCATCGTGCTAGTTATTTTTTCTTTTAACTAGAATTTTCAAATGACCAAATATTCCATCCATCTATATTAGACAAATTAATAAAGTTTACTCTGTAAACTAGTTACTGTCATTCTCAGTCATGATCCCCATATTGTTATTATCTGGACTTTACAAAGAAATTAAAGAATTTCTTTTCAGGATTGGGTATTTTTTCTGGAGAAATCATTGTAATAGCTTCTATTTAACCTATGAATTTATTCAATTTAAATATCTGTAGGAAGGGTTACCTCTGAAAAATCAGCTATTTGACAAATTCATGTTCTATGGAGCAGAGATCTGACCTCAAGCTGTGAATCTACCTCTTCTCAGCCAGCTGATTTTGAGTAAATGATGTTTTCTAACCTACCATTTGTTCTTTCAAAAATGGAGGTGATGGGGCCTCCCTGGTGGCACAGGGGTTAAGTCTCAGCACTAAAAAGCTCTCGTTGCCAGCCACTGAGGCCAAAGTTCAATGCCCAGCCAGGGAGCTTCCCTCAGCAGTGTATTTCAGTAAATCTGCCTCTTCTGCTCCCCACTCTGTCTCTGCTGAATCCTCTCATGCCCTGTACCTCTAGCCTGCATCCCAGGTTTTGTATGCATAATAAATTTAAAAGATAAATCATTTTTAAAAACGTAGATGATAATCATACCGGCCTTTTAAGATTTTGTTTAAAATTCATTGAAATTATACATGTAATGAAACAAATACAACTTTCAGTACATAGAGACACCCATCAAGTACTATTTTCAAAGAAAATACATGTGAGTAATTCTGTCTTTAAATGAAGAAAGCCCTTTCTATGCAGGGTGCAAAGGCAGAAATCATCAATGAAAATATGAATAAGTTTTAAAAAGGCATAAAGATTTTTTAATAACTAAAATATTTCAACCCAGGATAAGAGATAATACCTGTAGTAAAACATCTGTAACAGATATACCAGGAAAAAGGTAAATTTTCATAGTGCACCTACTTGTTATAAATTAGTAGAAACTAGAAAGAAGAATGGATAGAGTATAAAGAAGGTAATTTAAAAAGAAATGGAGTCAACAATTATATGAACAGATGTTTAGCCTCACTAGCAATCAAAGGAATGCAAAATAAAATGACAGATTGGCTCTGGCTAAAATGATGGGCAAAACCTAGCATTTGCGAGTATGCAAGCAATAGCTGCTCATACGTGTCTGGCAAGTAGATTGATTCATGTTTCAAAGAGCTCTCTAATGACTGAAAAGATACATTCTCTTACAAATGTTTTAAAATTATATTATCTTTACTTTGTTAATATCTGACTTTTTAAACCATTACTTCCATAGTCAGACAAAAAATAAAATTATTTTCATTTTGGAAAATTTAAATAGTTTTCATCTCTTTTTCTCAGGTTGTTATAAGTGTGAAATTACATTTTATTCCAAATAAGATTTCAGACAGCCGCACAGGGAGTGGTCTTAGCAGCAACTATCAATAACACACATGTCGTACCTCATGGATTGCAAAGCACTGCCACTCACCTTAATTCTCACAAATACTGGACATAAGCAGAACTGGAACTATCATTGCCCCTTTATGAATGATTATTAGAATCAAGGCTCTTTTGAACACTAAGCAGTATTAGGCATTGCCCCATACACTGTCCAAAAGTGGAAATGGGGATCAAATTTCCGGGACGTGGCCCACCTTCTTCGCTGGTATCCACTAGGGGGAGCTCAACTGTCAGAAAATGAGCACCTGCATAGCATCTTCAGGCTCCTGTGTCTACTACTTCATACCACAAAAAAGGAACTGCTTGCCATCTTGATTGTTAAAGAGAATCTATTTCCGTTGTGAGTAGTAAAATCAGTCTTTCTACTCAAGTTCCTCTTTAGATATGGCCATATGAGAATTGTCCCTCTCTTTCCCATTAAACTGAAATGTATACTCTTACCTAAGACCCCGTCAGAAATTGTGAGCAAAACTGTGATTTGGGCGAACTGCCCTCTAGTGATTCCACACCTCAAGTTCATAAAACCTAAACTCCTGCGGCATCTCTCCCTCTCTGTTCCCCTCCACTCCCATCCCACATTGCTATATTAGGAACTCAATATGCTTATCTTCTTTCCTTCTCACAAACTAATGGGGAAAAAAAAACCCACAAAGCTGAAACTCATTCACGCCATAGTAAAAAAAAAAAAAAAAAAAAAAAAAAAAAAAAAAAAAAAAAAAAAAAAAGGCCACAGCAATGTCATTTTACAAACATGGGTTCAGAAATGTAAGGTAAAATAATGAGGTCACTAAAGTAGGATTTCAGGATATTCAAATATTGACAAAATGTTCTGAGGCAAGTGGTTGTTTCTGACATCTCATCAGTAATGGTGGTGCCATGTAATGTATATCCAGAGAACCTATGCCCAGTTTTACCAGATACAGACATCTAAACTGTTTTATTTTTTGGTTCTGAAAGGACATTTTTCCGAAATACATTCTAACTTTCTCTTTGAGACCTGAAAGCTCACTAGCAAATGTTTGATGGTTAACAGTTGATGTGGTGAGCACTGAGTTTACTTAGAATGTTCTGGAAATCTTTAAGAGATTTACTTTTTTTTTTAAGGCTTAGAAAAGAATATGCCAAAGTATTATAGGGGGCGCAACTTTTTGGCCAGAAATAAGTCACAGCAGTTATCATGAGTTCTATTACAAAAGAGCTCCATTAAAAGAAGTTTTTTATTCTGTATCAACAGAGGATGGTCAAATAAACTATAATGGAATAGGATGGATTCAATAAGAATGACTATGTAGACTTATTTTTGAGGATACAGAGAGCTGTATATGATACATAATTTTTAAATACATTACCAAAATGTAAGAATATTATGACCACATTTTTAGTGAACATAACGTTTTATTTTTGAAGAGAAGAAATTAAACTGATCTATTTTCATTTTCAATAGTCTATCTTAAGGCTCCAACACCAATACCTCTGTTGGATGGCTTCAGGGCAGTTCTGCCATAATTTTTTTTTTTTTGCTTTTTTTTTTTTATACAAGCTGGGGTACAGGCCAGAGGTGTGGGGCGGCGAGAGGGCTCACCAAAGACAGAGTGGGGAGCAGAACAGGCAGATCAGAAATACACTGCTGAGGGGAGCAGCGGGCGAGGCAGGAGAGGTCTGCCCCGCCATGTGGGATTCTCTCTGGCTGGGCGTCGAACTCGCGTCGCGCTGCCGACAGCTCCCCAGCGCAGCGCCCAATCGCTGCGCCATCAGGGAGGCCCAGTTCTGCCATAATTTAGAGAGACCATCCCTTCCAAGAATAGTTGAGAGCCATTTTGAGGCTGTCCTTTTCAGAATAGTGCTTAAAGAAAGAATAAGAGAAATAATAAGAGGAGGCAGAGCTGCCCAGGGATTTTCTGAGGACTGATGCCTCAGAGATGAGAAGGTAAGACCCAGTCTGACGCAGAGATTAAAAACAATGCCTAAGGCAGGGACTTTTGCCATTTCCTTTTACATAACCCAAAATTGCCACTTGGTTTTTCTTTGGACTTAATAGGCATCAGGAAGTAAAATTTAAAAAATATATATTCCAGGGGCCTCCCTGGTGGCCTAGGGGTTAAGTCTCAGAGGTATCACTGCTACTGCCTGAGTTTGATCTGTGGCCAGGGAGCTGACTCACATGGTGCAGCAGACCTCTCCTGTCTCGACTGCTGCTCCCCTCAGCAGTGTATTTCAGTAGATCTGCCTGTTCTGCTCCCCACTGTGTCTCTGGTGAATCCTATCACCTCCTGCACCTCTGGCCTAAACCCAGTTCTTCTACACAAAATAAGTAAATAAAATATTTTTTTAATAAAAGATATATGATCCCCACTGAACCAACATACTCTACATGCAGAAATACCACATACACAATTGTGTGTGTGCAGTTGGAGGGTCCTCTTGCCCAACAGCGATGAGAGAAGTGGGAGAAATAGGGTGGCATGTGATTTAGAGCAGGCATTCGTCCAACCTAAACTAGCAACAGACTTTTCTCTTTCATGGTATCTGTAAGTTTCATCTTGCTTCAACTTCCTAGCCACTTTTTTCCCACAGACATGGAATCAGTTCTCCAAACTAGGCAAGTTTCAATTACTCATTGAAGAGACTGGGTAGGTCAAAAAATATACATATTTGGTGACCAACATCCCCAAGGACATTCTGATTAGGAGTCCCTAATAGCACAACCACAGATAAGATCTAGAAAAAACAGTCTCTGATAGCAAGTGAAAAGCCCAAAAGGGGCCTCCCTGCTGGCTCAGGAGTCTTAGCACTATCAAGCTATCAGCAGCCACTGCAGCATGAGTTTGATCCTCAGCCAAGGAGCTGACCCACATAGCGCAGCACACCTCTCCTGTCTCACCCACTGCTCCCCTCAGCACTGTATTTCAGTAGATCCGCCTGTTCTGCTCCCCACTCTGCCTCTAAATGAATCCTCTCACCCCCACACTTCTAGCCTATATCCCACTTCTTAGATGCATAAATAAATAAAATATTAAAAAGAGAAAGAAAAGTCTAAGAAGAAAAAAATCTCATGGTTTGGGTTTTGAAATCTTCTATGTGCCATTTAACACAATAATAGGTTGCCAAAAGCAGTCAGACTATGAAAATCATGGGCTATAATCATTAAAATAGAGTTACATCTTCTTCATTCCCAGCAAATTTAAATTTAGGACAGATGATATGACTAACCTCATCATAGCCAAGTGAAAGAGTTTCTCCCTTCTCATTATTCCTAGAATATGATTTTCTAAGAACTAAAACTTTTTCAGATGTAATTGACCCTTCTAACCAGTTGGAGTTGCCAGTTGATTCTGAGCCATGGGCCATATCCAGGGAATTCTATAAACTGTGTACAATACCAAATAATAGTAAATTTTCCAAATATGTTTTCATAACAGCAAGGCAAAAAAGTGACATTCTAGTTAAAGCAATTGTTTCATGGAACCCAAATCTTGTGGAAAAATAATTGAAAAACTTAGATTCTGACTTCTTGAGCATGACATGGACCAAAGTACTGTTTGGGGCCCAACAAACAGCTTCCAAGGCATATCTGCCTTCTGAGCAAATGGAACAGTTATTCACTGGCAGGCTAGAATTCTGACTTGAATTCTGATATCACATTTGATTCACTCCTGCCTAAGTTTTGCTAAACATCACCATACAGAACTATTTTATATGTCTGGAAATTTTCTAATTAGTCTGCTCTATGGCTGTATTTTCCTTTTTTTTTTGAAATGCCAGAATGGCTTAGTCACCTATGTTGTTGAAGAAGAACAAAAGCTGGAAAGCTAAAATGGAAAATACTTCAAATGTCATTGCATAGCTATTTAAGCAGGCTTAGTCTTCTATATTTTGTCCAAGTTAATATTAAAAACACTTTCCCTTTTCTGAGAACATGGTCTGATGGGGAGTCAATTTCAAACGAAGAATATTAAGTGAGAAGCATGTAGCAATGTAGTACTACACCTACAATGCACAGTAAAAACAGGCATATGAGATTCAGCATCTGTCCTTAGGAATCTACAATTCATATATTCAAGTTAAACAGATTTAGCATCTACTGACAAAAGAGCACTATTCCTGCCTTCATGGAGCTCACAGTCTGGGGGACATGGCTGATAAAGAAGCAATTACAGTGACATATACTATGCCAGAGGAAGCCTGCGATGGTGAGGAAGCACAAACAGGCAACTGACAAAGCTCATAAAGGCAGGTCTTTCCTATTGATATTCTATTGTCATTTCTTTTATTTTAAATATTTCTAAAAGCATGGATTTCTGAAATCTATTGTAGAATGAAACGAAGGTATAAATAAACAAGGGTTCTGATGTCTGACTGCCTTGGTAAATCATGGCTCTTACACGTATTGGTTATGTGACCGCAGACAAGTCACTCGATTCTGAACTTTCCTAGTCTTTTAAATTGCAGTTATAGTTGTACTTCATAGGATAGGATTGTTGTGAGGCTTAAATCATCCAACTCTTGAAAAATAAATAGCATGCTGTTAGCAAATGGAAATGATCACCGGTTAGGAATTAATTTCAGCTGCATATAAAAGAAACTCTACTTTAGGGATTACCATCTAAGAATTTATTACTTCTCAAAAAATTTCACTGGGAGATAGCAGGAATGTCATCAGTAGTCCCAAGTTATTTTTTTCTCTCTGGCCTATCAGTCTCAGTGAACGGCTGTTTTCCACACAGTCCCTTTGTGGCCTCAAGATGGGAAATGTACATCTACCCTCATCTAAACCATCCAGTGAAAAAGAAGAAATGGCAAGACAAAAGAGAAGGCAGCACTAACTAGGAAAAAAAGCGTTTCCAGAAATCACCCATTGGGGTTCAGCTACTTCCTCCAGAAATGAAATCACCCACAGATTTCTGCTTTCTTTCCCTTAGTCAGAACTATGCCACATAATCATTTCTCACTGTTAAGAATGCTACATTTTTAGTATTAGGGCTTTCTTGGATAAATGAGAAAAAATGTACTGTACAGACAACCAAATTTATCTGCCATATGCAGCCTCAATATATGTTAATTATTTTTTTCTTTACAAAGTAATTAAACTGAGAGATGAACTGTGTTTAAATGAATATAGATAGATAGATAGATAGATAGATAGATAGATAGATAGATAGATAGATAGATAGATATAATGTATGTGTGCACTGTCCTAACTTCTCCAGTTGAATATAACCTTACATTGTTCAGGATACTTATAAAATCACCAGTAATAGCAATAGCTACTGACTAAGTCCAGATACTCAGATATTTTAGTACATTATTACATTTAATCCTCATAATATTCCCACAGATTGTTATTAATATTTACATGCATTATATTGACATGGAAACAAGTTTCAAAGAGATAGTAACTCCCAAACTTACACAGATAATGAGTGGAATCATTATCTACTCATGATTCTAATCATGATTAGAATTTGGATTCAAGAATTTGATCTATTTCAAAAGCCTCCGTTCTAAAATTCCTCCTTTTATATTTTAAAGTTATATCTATTAAGGCAATGTTGATTACAACCCTTTGTATGTTTCAGGGGTATAGGTTTTCATCTCTACAAATGTATGTACCCATCATCCAAGCACCAATAACACTGGTCAACATTGAGATCATTACTGACTTAAAAAGGCCCTAATCTGCAGTATCTTGGTGTGCTGAACATGAATATAACCCTGAAAATTTTTTATTAGCTCTCATTTTGAAGATATTTCATATAATTCATTTTGTATGTTTCACTGTGTAAATTTATCCACTAGCACTGAAACATCCTAAATCAGACTAGAATGATGTAATACTGCATCGCATTGCATAATACCATTATGCACACATCATCCAGAGCTGATTGCCTCATTTTCTCATGCAATGCAATACTACTGCCAGGCGGCTGCTGAAGTAAGCTGACGTCAACAGTGCACTATATAAAGCCCTGTCAGAAAGGTTGAGTACTGAAAATATTTCAGACTTTGTCTGCACTGAGACCAGTTCCACATGGTGAGGAACTTCCTGTTCCAGAACCTCCAGCAGAATATTCTCTTGATTCATCTGATGAGGACAAGGGTGAGCCGACCTGTTCTCCTGTTCCATCAGCATGCAGTGAACCAGATTTTCACTGTGGTGTATCATCAACCCCACACAGACTAACACAGGAAGAATTAAATGACCTGGTTTGTGATTTGGACTTATCTAAGAACAAGGCAGAATTTCTAGGATCAAGACTCCAACAATGGAATCTTCTAGAAGACGTCACAATTACTCTCTATCGAAAGTGCTACCAGCAGTTGGAGCCTTTCTTCAGAAAGGAAAGTACTGTGGTATTCTGTTCCGATATTGAGGGTCTCATGAATGCCTTAGAAATCACTCATGACCCACAGGAATGGAGACTATTTCTAGAATTTTCGAAACTGAGTCTAAAGGCTGTGCTTTTGCACAATGGAAACCGTCTTCCATCTATTCCAGTAGCGCATGCTCTCCACATGAACGAGACATATGATAATTTAAAGCAGCTACTGAATTCCATTAAGTATGACATTTAGAGCTGGCACATCTGTGGTGATTTGAAGCTATTTGCCCTTTTAATGGGACTGCAGCAGGGATATACAAAATACATGTGTTTCTTATATGAGTGGGACAGCCGAGCAAGTGAATTGCACTACTTGCAGAAGGAATGGACTAGCAGACAAAATGTAGCAGGTTGGAGAGAAGACTATCCAGCACCCAGCTCTGGTCGAGGCTCACAAAATCCAGTTACCACCCCTTCACATCAAACTAGGTTTGATGAAGAATTTCGTGAAAGCCATGGACCGGACCCCACCAGCTTTCCGATGAAAGCTGCATGAAAAATTTCCTGGACTCAGTGAAGCAAAGATTCAAGAGGGAGTTTTTGTGGGTCTGCAGATCTGAGAGCTCTTCAAAGATGACCGGTTCAACAACTTGCTGCAGGGTAATGGAAAATAAGCATGGCCTGCTTTTCGCCTAGTGTCTACAAACTTTCTTGGGAATGTTAGGGCAGAAAACTACAAGGAACTAGGAGAAGACATGCTGATGCAGTATCAGAAACTTGGCTGCAATGTGTCTCTAAAGATCCACTTCCTTCATTCCAATCTGGATTTCTTCCCTGAAAACTGTGGTATGGTTAGTGATAAACAAGGTGAATGTTTTCATAAAGATATTGCATCAAAGGAACAAAGATACCAGGGAAAATGGCCCACTACAATGCTGGCTGACTACTGCTGGACACTCCCCAGAGATGCTCCTGAACAGCTGTGCAAGAGACAAGCGAAGAAATCTAAGAAGTAGTCTATGACTTGATTATCCACAGGTATTAACTGTAGGCCTATTACGAGTGGCATGCATTTCGTGATGTAAACATCCATTTATTGCAGATTACAAAAAAACTAGAGTCAAAATTAGAATTTGACTGTCATATTCGTGTTGAGCACATACAAATTGATAGGAAATGACTAATTTTATTTCAGTAACATGACTTTTGTAAAAATTTGTTGACCAATGTTATCTTCTACCAGAGCCCACTGGGTCCCCACCCTCTCCTTCTGGAAGCTTCAGTTCTATTGTCAGATTTTAAGGACTTGTTTTTATCTGTTCCTTTGTTTTGCTTGTTATATTCCAAATAAGAATGAACCCATCCATTGTTCCTTTAAAGATCATTTCTTTCCTTCCAAAAAGAACACTTACTATTTCTTAACACACTGAAACTGACCATTCTTACCCCTATAGCATTTTTTTGCCCAAACATTTCTCTCTCAAACAGAATACATTTCTCATTCAAATATAATCCATGGGTTTCCCTCCTGAACAAGGTTGCTGCTGGGAATGGGGCTGGAGCAGGCGGTTTCCCACTGATCTCCCCTTGGTTCTTGCCCATAGCAAAAGGTGATGTTGCTCGTATTACAGACACCGAAAAACTCTGAGATGCACTTTAATAGTAATTTTGCACAAATGCTGTAGATCTTTTGTCAACATTCGAACCTAAAAAGTATGTGAAAAAATGGCATGTTGGAAGATAAGATTCCCTGCAGTTTATTATTTTAGAAGATAAATTGCTTTTTCACAGTAAATGAAAGATTACCAGAAAACAGCATTCCTTGCTAAACACACGTCATTGTTAGCTTAAGATGGTTAAAAAGAAATCAGCACAATGTTGGAAGAGAAAAACTGAGGGCCACAGAGGGAGATAGTGGGCTCCATTGCACTGCAAAGGGCAATGACTTTGTTGTGATGAAAGCAACAGAGCCCTAACTGTTCAGTTAAATCTTTAGAACTGAGAAATACACACAGGCAGCAATCAAATGGTAAGAAATGCCTGAAAAAGGAAAACAAACTGGCATCTCAACTTAGTTTTCCTCCCCATATCCAGCTTTCCCTCTAGCATCCTTACAAAGGATGGCCCATCCTCACAGTTAGGAAATGAAGCATCAAGTTCAGATAACATACTTCTAATGGGTGGCTCATTATAAGAGAAAAATGATGTTTTTTTGTGTCTCCCATAGAATGGAATTAGAATAATGGGTTGTTTTCCAACAGAGAATCAGCTAATGACTGTGAATTATATTCCCAAAATAGAGGGTCTTTTTAAATAGTTAGATAGGATAACAAAAGATCAGACAGAATATTTCGGATTCATATTTTCACAATTATTTCTCACTAGAGTCCACAGAAGCTACCGTAGATACTACAGATCGGTCTACTCAAAACCCTCTTCAGGCTCTTTCTAATATGTGCCTTCATGAACTAAAAGCCTATATATACACTGTCCAAATTCTTTCATGGAAATATCTTTTAGAGATTAGAAATGCATAACTAAACAATGAAAAGAGGCAGCCACATGGGGAGATCAGATTCTCTGACAAGGAGCAGAGACTGTCCTGGGGCAACAAGGACTGCAGATCTATTCCCATTTCACTAAGATCGCAGATCTTAAGTAGCGAACAAAAGTAACAGGAATGTTTCATTAAAAAATTCCAAAGTGATTTAGAATTTCTCTATACTATATATATTTTTATTTCTGTTATAATTAAATACCATTGCTTTATATCCTTGTTAATTTGTTGACGGTATAGACTCTCTCCCCTCAGATGTGGTCACCAAGCTCTCCTACCACCAAAGCACCCATAGTCCTCCACCACAGTTCCATTGTGCTCTCCCTTGTCCTGTTTTCACCCCTTCCCCTATACCTTCCTGTTAGGGATGTCTCAAATCTATGATCAGCTTTCAGTGGTTGGTTTTAAAGTTTGTCTTTGTTTGAACTTTGTTTGGTTTCTCTGTATTCCACATGAAAGTAAAACCATCTACTATTTATCTTTCTCCTTCTCACTTACTTCACTTAGCATAATCCCTTCTAGCTCCATCCATGTTGCCACAAATGCCATGAGTTTGTCTTTTTTGATCACTGAGTAGTATTCCATTGTGTACATGTACCACATCTTCTTGAGCCATTCATTTATTTGGGGGGCATCATGGTTGCTTCCATATTAGCTATTGTAAATAGTGCTGCAACAAACAGAGTTCAGGTTGTCTTTTGAATTAGTGATTTTTGTGTTCTTTGGATAGGTATCTAGGAGTGTAATTGCTAGATTATATGGCAGGTCTATTTTTAATCTTTTGAGGGACATCCACACAGCTTTCCATAGGGGTTGACCAGTCTACATTCCCACCAACAGTGTAATAGGATTCCCTTTTCGCCACACTCTCTTAAGCATTTGTTGTTTATTGCTTTTTAAAGATGGGCCAGTCTCACTGATACAAGGTATTATATCAGTGTCGTTTTGATTTGCCTTTCCCTGATGACAAGTTTTGATGAACATTTTTTTCATGTGACTGTTGGCTATCTGGAGAAGTTCCTATTTATCTCTTCTGCCCCTTTTTTGATTGGGTTGTTTGTTTTCTTTTGGCTAAGATGTATGAACTGTTTGTAGCTCTTGATATCAGTCCCTTGTCAGATGTATGTTGAGCAAATATTTTCTTCCATTCAGCAGGGTGTCTCTTCTTTTTGGTTATTGTCTCTTTTCTGTATAGAAGCTTCTCAGTTTGATCTAGTCCCAGTTGTTTATATTTTCCTTTGTTTTTCTTGCTGTTGGGGATGAATCTGCAAAGATATTTCTGAAATTTATATTATCGGGTGTTTTACCGATGTTTTCTTCTGTGTGTTTTATAACTTCAAGTCTTATATCCAAGTCTTTTATCCACTTGAACTTAATTTTCATGTTTGGTATGAAATAGTGGTTTATCTTTCTTTTGCATGTGGTAGTCCAGTTTTTCCAACACCATTTATTGAAGTGGCCTTTCCTTGTTCCAGTGTATGTCCTTTGCTCCTTTGTTATAGATTAAGTTGTCCATAAATGTGTGGTTTTATTTCTGGGCTCCCAATTGTATTCCATTATTCTGTACACTATTTGTAGATTACATGATTATATACATAGAAAACTAAAGACTTCTCTAAAGACTATTAGAATAAATCAGTACAGTAAAGTGGCAGTCTTCAAAATCAATATGTAAAAGTCTGTTAGTTTCTACATGCAAATAATAAACTAGAGGAGAAAGAAATCCAGTTTACAGTATCAAATTGTTAGTTTTTATATTACTTTGTCAAATTCTCTACTATATAAACATGCAAAACTTGTCTGCATCATTCTGACAACACATAATTCCCTCAAATTCCTTCCAGTTTGATCTAAATATATGTGTTTTGTGTGCTGAATAATAATCCATTGTGTGGATACGCCATATCTTCTTGATCCAATCCTTTACCAGTAAGTGCTTAGGTTGTACCATACCCTAGCTGTAAATAATGTTACAATAAAAATTGCAAATAATTTTTGAGTTCTGGTTTCATGTTCTTTGGTTAGATGCCCACAATTAGGATTGCTCATTCATACCTTTCCATTTTTAGTTTTTTAAAGTAAATCCAGATTGCTTTCCAAAATGACTGCACCAATTTACATTCCCATCAACAGTGTAATAATGTACCTCTTTCTCTTCATCCTTACCAGCACTTGTTGCTGGGGGTCTTTTTAATATGTGCCATTCTCACAGGTGTAAGATGATATCTCATTGAGCATTTGACACACATCTCCCTTATTAAAAACAACAATGAACATTTTTTCATATATCTCTTAGCCTTATGGATAGCCTCTTTGATGAATTGTCTGTTTATACCTGCTGCCCATTTATTAATTAGGTCCTTTTGCTATTGTTCATATCATATTTATATTTTTCATTTATCTTGAATATTAACCCCTGTAGTTTTAACACTGTATGAATATTTTCTCTCATTCAGTAGGATGCCTTTTTAATCTTTTTATAGTATCTTTCACTGCATAAACATTTTTTAGCTTGAGGTAATTCCAGTTGTTCATTTCTGCTTTTATTCCCTTTACCAAAGGGGTTGGGTCTCCAAAAACACCTTTATTGTTGATACAATGAAATATATCATCAATATTTTCTTCTATGTATTTTATAGTTGAAGATCTTATATTTAGAATTTGGAATTTATTTCGTGTATGGAGTTATAAAGTGAGCCAATTTCATTCTTTTATGTATGACCATCCAATTTTTCAGCACCATTTATTAAAGAGAGTTTTTCTTTTCTCCATTATACCTGTTTTATCATAAATTAGGTACTGATATGCATGTTTGACTATCTCAAAGGTTTTTTGACTGTGGCCATTTGTCAGGGCAATTGTGCACTGGGGGAAGGAAAATACTCAACTCCTTTGAGGATTAAAGCAATGCAAATACTAACCTCTGGGGGCTCTACACACCATTATTTTACTTTCCAGAGTGGGTGTCTATGTGGATTAAGTGATAAACTAGTTTGATATTGAATAACATCACAGTGGGTTTAAAGTACCTTGAAATGTTCTCTGTGGTCATTTCTATGAAGCCTGAGTTTACAATTGAATTAAATATGCCTGCAAATTAACATAACAATCTCCTCCATTGACTTCTGTTATGGACTGAACATTTGTGTCCCCCAAAAGTGACATGTTGAAACCCATAATTCCGATGTTACAGCATTTTGAGGTGGGGCCTTTGGGATGTAATTAGATTTAGATGAGGCCATGAAGATAGTGCCCTCATTAAGCGAGTATAAAATCTGGAAGATGAAGAGGAGACACAAGAGTACTATTTTTTAAAAGATTGATTTATTTATTGATGTGTAAAAGAATTAAGGTGTAGACCACAGGTGCTGGTGGGGGTTGGGGGGGTGGCAGAACAGAACAAATTTTACTGCAATGAACTGCTGAGGGGAGCAGCAGGCAAGACAGGAGAAACCTGCTGCACTATATGTGGATTAGCTCCCTGCCAGGGATCAAACTGAGGCCATGGCAGTGATAGCACTGAGACTAATCCCTACACCACCACCGAGGCCCCACACAAGAGAAATTGACCTTGCTTCTCCTCCCATATACATGCAAAGGGAAGAGGTCATATAAGCACACAGTAAGATGGGTATGACTGCAAACCAGAAAGCAGACATCCCCAAGAAGTAAATGTGCCAACACCTTGATCTTAGACTTCCTAGCCTCTAAAACTGTGAGAAATGAATGTCTGTTGTTGAGGCCTATGGTATTTTGTTATACAGCCTGAGCTGACTACATCCACCCAAAATAATAAACTTAAAAAAAAAACAAACCACTCACACACTACATCTAGAAGAGAATCCACGAACAAGATAGCATTTTCTTTATATATTCATTTAACTTGCATGTTTGAATTTTGTAGAATACAGTTATTTCCTGGTGATTAGCAGCTGTTTTGTCATAAACATAATCAGATGCCAAATGCAATTGCTGCTGCTGTTTCCATTTTAGATGATTTACTGGAGCGGGTCAACACAGCATTTGGCATGTAATATGCAGCTATTAATCTGGAAAATGTTTTTTTCCATATTATTATGAGACCCAGAAGCCGTTTGTTTGCACTAACAGGGTTAGCAGATTGTCTACATTTTTGCCTCTAGGTTCTATGTAATCTCTTGCAGGGACTTTGTCTTTGTCCATAGATATCACACTGGCCTGCTAGTTGAATGACATGATGATGACAGAACCTTGCAAATAGAAAATAGCAAATGTCATGATACTACATTTCATAATAAGACACTTGAATGCCAAAGTATTGGAGATTATTTCCAAGGATCTTCAGATATCTGCCAGCTCTGTAAAATTCCTAGTGAAACTAATGCTTTGAGAAAATTGGTGGTAACATATATTTCATTTTGGTATGTTGTTCCTACTCATTTATTGAGTAGTTTGGAAAGTAACTTGCAAGGGACCATAGCAAGAGAAGGCTTTCAGCTATTTCAACCAATTGGCCTTTATGTCCAAACAAAAGTCATTGGAGTTTAAAATATAAAGTAGGAGGATCCTGCATAAGCCCCTTGGAATCTAAAAACAACCATAATCTTTCCAACAGATTGCTATTTTCCTTCATAAAAATATTTTCTGGGGCCTCCCTGGTGGCACAAGGGGTTAAGTCTCAGCCTATGAAGCTATCAGCAGTCACTGCAGCATGAGTTTATCCCCAGCCAGGGAGCTTCCCACATGGAGCAGCAGACCTGTCTTGTCTCACCTGCTGCTCCCCTCAGCAGTGTATTTCAGTCAGTCTGCCTGTTCTGCTCCCCACTCTGTCTCTGGTGAATCCTCTCACTACCCCCCACCTTTGGCCTACAACCCAGTTCTTTTATGCATAAATAAATAAAAATGTTTTTAAAAAATATCTTCTGACTTGCTCTTGGGCACTGAGAAGATGGAAAATGGGATATAAAGTAATCATGAGATTTGAGATACATATGATAAGTTGGGATTACTGATTCACCAAGCCACATACCTGAATGTATCCAGCAGCACCTCATAATCAATTAAATTTCATTTCTAATATAAGGTTCAAGTAAGTCCTGAAAGCACAATTAAGTTGCATTAGCATGTATTTTTATATGAATATTTCTAATATGCCTACTTCTGCTGTACTTCACATATATGACATGATAAAATGTTGCCTTTTTGAAGTTGTTTAAAAAGGAAAACAAACATTAGTTTTACTTACAAATGATCCTGTTCAATATCCAGGCATCAGTCATAAATTAACTACTACATAATAACAGCCTTCACTAGGGGTGGCCCTAAAGGACAGAAGGAGGAAAATGTCTAGAGGAGAAATTGCTAGGGACTCAGATCTACAATAATTCATAGAGGTAGTATCTAATGGTTTCTTTGGATGGTCATGGACTTGGATTTATGACAGGAAACAGGTTTATCTGTGATCTTTCAGAACGAACCTAGTATTAGTGCATTTGCAAACCAGTGTTCATCCAAAATCTCCTCAAAATATGTGAAAATACTCTACCGTGTGGACAAGATAATTTGCTCTATTGCCATCTTGATTCAGACACTTATGGATTTCTTAATGGACTTGCCTATGAAATAATGATAGTGGCAGGTATGGAAGTTATGCTCTAGTATAATGGCACCAAGTTTATCAGGCTAATACCACCGATGACCATCCAAATCTCCATCCACAGGAACTTATTGCTAGCAGCTGATGGGAAATCAGCAAGTCACCTTGTAGAGCAGAGGAAGTAATTTCTCATCTCTGGAATAGACATTTATCCTTGATAGGGACTTGCTTTCCCTGCCAGCCATGCTTACACCGACATCTCCTCCCACAGACTCTCCATTAAAGTAGATAATTAAACATTGCTTGGCTAATGAATTTAGGGGTCTTTTTTTTGTTTTTTTTTAAAGATTTATTTATTTATACATACAAGCTGGGGGACAGGCCAGAGGCGTGGGGCGGTGAGAGGGCTCACCAGAGACAGAGCAGGGAGCAGAACAGGCAGATCAGAAATACACTGCTGAGGGGAGCAGCGGGCGAGGCAGGAGAGGTCTGCCGAACCATGTGGGATTCTCCCCGGCTGGGCGTGGAACTCGCATCACGCACTACCGACAGCTCCACAGCGCAGCGCTCAACCGCTGTGCCACCAGGGAGGCCCTGAATTCAGTTTTATAGCAAAAGAACTAAAGCAATGGATACCACTCACAGGGGTCACTGATTTTACTCTGTTCTCCACCACTCAAAAGTCATTTACTTTATTGATTAATGAAATTGCCAATTGAAGAATCATACTGTTGCTTTGGAGTTTGGACTGCTCTCCTACAGTTAGTTCCAAACAAGTAAACAACATATAGTGGGTTTGTTTCTACCATAGCCAAACTATAATGGCCCAGGATTGTATTCATTTGCTAGAGCTAACATTATAAAGCACCACAGGCTGGGTGGCTTAAAGAACAGAAATTTATTTTCCCACAGTTCCCGAGTCTAGAGTGTGAGATCAAGGTGCCAAGGGATTGGTTCCCTGTGATATCCATGACAGCAGGACTTGTTCCAGAGCTCTTCCACTGGCGCATAGATAGCTCTCTTCTGTCTGAGTCTGCAGATCATCTTCCCTCTGTATGTGTGGCTATGTCCAAATCTCCTCCTCTTATAAGGAGACCAGTCATGCTGGATTGTCCACCTTAATGACTTCATTTTAAATTGATTTCCTCTATAAATATCTTATTTTGAATACAGTCACAGTCAGAGGTATGGGGATGAGACTTCAGCATGTAAATTTTTGAGGGGAGCACAATTCAGTCTATAAGAAGGAAAAAAGAAGTGGAAGATGGAGTGGCATTTCTCCATGTTACCTCTAATAAAATACCAACAAAACTCATTTTTTTCATTCTTGTGTCTTTGCCCTTAGCTTGTTTAGCCCAATGGGAAAGCAGACTATTTTAGCTGTCAAAAGTAATAGTTGCATTGATCTCGGAGGTAAGTGAGCTACCTGATTACTTTGAATTTTTCAATCCCATGAAGGTGTTGGCAAAAAGGATTGGAAGAATGCTTGGTCAGTTGAAGTGAGTGATCATAGTAATCAAGAAGAGCGACAGTTGCTGCTCCACAGTATACACAGAGAAGCACTTGCTAAAAGCCAATGATGTCTCCAAATCCTCCACTAATACTGCCATGTCTAGTATTAGCAGTCAATGAGTAACGATAGCAATCCCATAAAGACTACCACTGAGGCTCAGACCCACAGAAGGAAAAGCAGGGACTATCCCTCCCTGAGTATTGTACCCTGACCGAAGATAAAAGGAACATAAAATGAGAAGCAAGTAAAGAAAATTGTTAATGTGTTCTAAAAATGATGGTTATTTTTACATGACCTATTTTCTTCCTTGCTTGAAGGTATTAAATAATCTTTTCTCTTTAAAAAAATCCCTTTCCCTATTTCACATAGGCATTTAAATTATGATAACAATAATTTAGTCATAAAATATCAAGATAGGTTAAGATTAGCTAAAATACAGGTCAGCAAACTTTTTCTAAGGGTCCAATAGTGAATATTTTAGGTTTTGCAAATGATATTGTATCTGCAGCAATTAATTCTGCCCTCATAGCACAACAGTAGCCATAAACAGTACAAGAACATGTATACATTAAACAGGAGAATCGCTGCCCTCCATTAAAGCTTTGTTACAAAATAATGAGTGTTGGGCTGGATTTGACATGGAAACGATAGTTTGCCAACTCCTAAGCTAAAAGATAATTGAATATCAAAATATTTGTAGTGATTGGTGAGACTTTGATTCTCCTCTTTTGGGAAGGAAATAAGGAATAGTTGCTGGAACATGTTTTTGTTATGACTGTTATTTAGAAGTTTAAACATAGGTTTTACTATGCCATGGACCCAGCTGAAGAGGTGAACTGTGGAAGGTTGCAAGTTGGCTAACTGCATTACTAATTCCAACACCTTTACCAAAGAGACTGAAAAGCTCACACTTCACTTCTCAGAATCTCTTTTAACTGGGGCTTTACAAGTGACTTAAGTTGCACCAAGAAGACACATTCATTCAAGACCTAAGATATAAATGATTAAAGGGAAGTACAGCAGCATCATGGGAGATTGGATATTCAGGCAAAAATAGCAGCAGGAGAGTTTGGTTCTCCATTTATTTATGTCACTTTAAATATAACATATTACATTATAATAAGCCTACACATTGCTTATTCAGAAAATCCTTTCCTGGCCCCAAAATAGATCAGGGGATGTTATAGGGCAGGGTGAGGGGCACCCCAGAACCTCTAAACCTGCCTGCTCTAAGCAGATTCTGCCATCTACTGCATCAAGACAAAACTAGTTCATAAGACCATTTTAATGGAAAGAAACTTTAATACAATTAGTGTGCAATAAAGACAAGAAAAAGAAAAAGACAACCCCATGGTGGCGCATGGGGTTAAGTCTCAGCACTATGAAGCTATCAGCAGCCACTACAGCATGAGTTAATCTCCGACCAGGGTGCTAACCCACATGGCGCAGCAGACCTCGCCTGTCTCACCTGCTGCTCCCCTCAGCAGTGAACTTTAGTAGATCTGCCTGTTCCGCTCCCCACTCTGTCTCTGGTGAATCCTCTCATGCCCCCTCCAACATCTCTGGCCAACACCCCAGATCTTGTATGCATAAATAAATGGATCTTAAAAAAAAAAAGACAAGAAAAAGAATAAAAGTTTTAAATCAAGCACTCAAAAATACCCATTCCCTCAAGGGTAAATGCCCAGCCAAACAGGCTTGGCCTAAAGCCAGACTGCTGAGACCCAAAAGTTTGCCACAAGGCTAAAGCACCTTATGGTGGGGACCCATATGGAAGGGGCAGAAATGACCAGACAATTCTGAAAGGAAAAGGACACAATCAGAATGAAGATAAATGAAGATAAATGGGTCTTTCACCTATTTCAAGTATCTTCTTCCATGTCCCCCAAGTCCCTGGTACAAGTCTAAGAGGTGAGAAGCAACCGCAGCTTCTTCACATGTCCTTCTGCTCCAAGTGTCTCTTCCAGGTCTCCCTGTCCTCCCTTTTTCTTTTTACCTTCTTCAGTCTCCTCTCCAGCTTTTCTTCCTCCCTACTCAGCTCCACCCTTCCTTGGGTGGGGCAGGGAAGCAGGAACCTCCTCCTTCCCTAGGTTACAGTACTCTCATGGTTCCTTATATGTCTTCGTCACAGTTTCGGCTGTCCAGCACGTGACCATTAGATTTGTCTGTCTCTGCTACTAAGCCATGGGCTCACGAGTCTACCCAGATCTGTCTCCTCATAGCCCCAAACCCAGCACAGAGTCTGGCACCAAGTAAGCATTTAGTAATGTTTCTTGAATGAATATGCCAGCAGTGATTCTAAACACTTTACCTTAATTATCTCACTCAATCTTTACAATAAACATGAGTTATGGCCTATTTTTATCCCCATTGCACAAATAAAGAGGTTGAAGAGATGGAATAATAACTCGCCAAGGTTCACATAACTAAGAAGTAACAGAGCTGAGACTGAAGTCTGGTGTCTTCCCCCTACAACATATTACTCTTGCATGTTTCAATTTGCATATTAAGAGATATTTGGAAAGTCTTTCACAGGAAAATGAAGAGTAAGTCACGCAAGAAAAATAACCACAAACAGAGTTTTAGCGTATGTGAACATTGCTACAGAAAGGAAAAAAAACACAGTATCAGGCCCATTTTCAGAGATTCTTTTCACACTTCCTGCAAGGATAAGCTGGTGATTCAGAAAACAAACTTTGCACTGTTAGAGCTTAAGAAACTGCTCAACAAATCCTACTCTACACATTGAACTTCTATATATGATAATTTATATATGATAATTTGATAATATGATAATTTATATATAATTTATATATGATAATTTAAGAGTGGTCATTTTAGAGTTTTGCAAAAAAAAAGTCAAAGTCACTAAATAAAACACTGTATATTATCTCCCATACAATTTCTCTTCTTTGGAAAATGTTTTAATAAATTCTATGTGGATTCTTTTACTTGTAAATAAGCTTTTATTTCTAAATGAATGCGTGTGTGTGTATTCAGACATAATTTTGTATAAACGCATAAATACGGATTATTTTCTTTTTTGTTTTACTTTTGCAATCAGCCCTTATTCTAACCGCCAAGAAAATCTATTTAACAATCTATTTTATATCCTTTTATTAAGATTTATTTTTATTTATATATGCATATAAAAATTGGGGTGCAGGCCAGAGGAGGGTGATGAGAGGATTCACCAGAGACAGAGTGGGGAGCAGAACAGGCAGATCTACTGAAATACACTGCCGAGGGGAGTCACAGATGAGACAGGAGAGGTCTGCTAGGCCATGTGGGAAGCTCCCTGGCCGGGGATCGAACTCATGCTGCAGTGGGTGCGGATAGCTTGATAGTGCTGAGACTCTACCCCTGCACGACCAGGGAGGCCCTATATCTGTATGTTATTTACACTCACATAAATCTGTTTTCCCATTATATACACATGTATACACACATACACACACATCTCTCTACATGTCTATTCATTATATAATCAAGTTTTTTGATGACAGTTTTACAGAAGGGAGTTCATATTATTTATGCTTCTTTCGCATCCTGTTCAAAACCTCATAGAAATCTTCTAAATCAACTAGGATTGGTTTAATTCATTATTTTAAAATAACTGCATAGTATTCCATGGTCTGCCTGTACTGTGTAATACTCAATCCTAGGTCTATAGAAAGAAATGTTCTTTTCCTGAGGACCACTAGGGAGCACCATTGGACCAGTGTCAAGTTAAGCAGAATCTAGTTGGAGGTAGCACTTTGGAGACACACTTGTTATTTTTCTTTTAAAGATTTATTTATTTATACATACAGCTGGGGCACAGGCCAGAGGTGTGGAGTGGCGAGAGGGTTCACCAAAGACAGAGTGGGGAGCAGAACAGGCAGATCAGAGATACACTGCTGAGGGGAGCAGCGGGCGAGGCAGGAGAGGTCTGCCACACCATGTGGGACTCTCCCCGGCTGGGCATCGAACTTGCATCGCTGCTGCCGACAGCTCCACAACCCAGCGCTTAACCGCTGCGCCACCGGGGAGGCCAAGACACACTTGTTATTAAACCAGATTCTCATCCTCATTGTTCCTCAAGGTTTCTGCTCATCCTCAGTTCAGGGAGGCAACTCAGAACTCTGACTTTCCTCAAGCACTAGCTTACTCTTCCAGCCCTGGTGAGATGATAACAGGCTCAACTGGGGTTCTTTCTCAGAATCCCTACAATTGTTCACTGGTGCATAGAGAAGTGTCTGCAGAAATGTAATCAATAAACAACAAGAACAGCCTCTATCACTGCTGTCACTATGATTACTACAATTTATGGAGAATAAAAATTTGACCCTGACACACATCACTACACTCTATCACAAAAGTTTTATGAAGTTAGCACATCTGTTATCTCATTATAAAGATGAAGTGTACAGTACAGACATAACACAAACCAATATATCTAGACTCAAGATAGCTCAGGGATTTTCCTCCTACCCAGGTTATTACGTTGTGGTGTGACGCTCCTGGATCTCGATCTTCTGGCACGACGGGTCTCAATCCCAACTCAATCCCAGTTCCCTAGTGTTCCAAACACCACACAATTCCTGTGACTGCTTTTGCTGTTACTCTTGCCCTGCAGTGCCATCCGCAGCTTCCCAGAGGCGTCAAACCCACCCCAAGCAGCTTTCACTTGAGAGGTAAACGCCCACAAAGCAGTCGGCTTACATTTTGCCCTATCTGTGGAGTTTCCCAGGTGGACTTAAGTAAGTCTTGTACTCAAAATAATGGGAAGACTTACTGACTTAACTAACTACCCTGGTAGGAAGAAAGCTCTAAAACCACATCCCGCTATTCTTACCCAGTGCCTGCCACCGCGGAGGGTTACACAGCAGAAGGCCATGGACGCTCATAATGAGTAAAGAATAAATGAGGTGTAGCATCTCTCTCAGAAAAACTAGAGTCTAACCCAATTCTTGTTAACATATCAAATAAATAAAAGCCAGTAGACTTGGGTCACTCCCTTTCAAAGAGAATTTCTGTGACAAATTCCCTTACCAAACCAGTAAGTAGCAAATAAAGAGCCCGACGTTTGTTACAACTGGTCCTGCAGCACTACTTTGTGGCTCTGGACGGCTCAAATACAAGAGTGTGGGGGTGGTTCACCTATTCCTGGGGTTGGCTGTTAATTTCTGTTGAGAGGTAAGATGCAGTTTTTCATGATAGTAGATGTGCTTCGGGCCCCAGAATTCTACAGCAGCTGTTGGGCAAGGGGGAGGGGACTGAATGTGCCTCTCATCAGAAAATGTGTGGTAAAAGTGGGTATTATTTTTCACTTTAAAACATACACTCACAGTTTGGCTTAGATGCACTAAATTTTTGTTTTTCTCTTGCAAAAGGTTTATCCGCCCTCCTGGGAAAAGAAATGAAGATCCAGCAATGTAAAAGTCACTGGGGCTACAATTAGAACTGTTCTTTCTCATGTGATGTTTTCTTTTCTGTAAACTCCAGATGCTACTAATGAGAATTCCCAATTATTACATCTGTTGAACAGGGGCAGGGCTCTTTGCTGCCCAATAATACTACATTTTCTGGCAGTTCAGTTTAATGAGAAACTGGGTTGTTGAAGGATTGTTTATTTATTTATTTATTTTATTTATTGCCTGGAACAGTTGAGAGTAGTCTAAGGTGGATTTGCAGCCACAGATGCTTGCAGTCAGAGGCGTCGTGAGAACTCTGGAGAGTGCTTCCTTTTGGACAGCAGTTGGCTTTCTATTTTGTTTCATGGTTCAGATCTAATCAAATGGAATACACATAAAATAGTTTCCTCTTTATGCCCCCAAATTAATTAAATGAATATTTAATATCACAGAATCAGAGATTTGTACAGAGCTCTAAATGTTATCTGTCCCACAAAAGCAAAAGGCCACTTAACTCATCCTTGGAGGCAAAGCATCCACCCTTTTCTCAGAAATATTGTCAACAACGTTACACACCAGTGCATCTGCTATCTCTTGGCACAACCAGCTTCCTCCGGCTCAAATATTATTGTCTTCATTTCCCCTACTGCTCAAGTAAGAGCTTGGTTTTTCCACAATTTTCATTTCCTCTGATGCTCAAGGAGAGGCTGTTTTCCCCACTGTCTGCGAAGTCACTGGGGCTTTGGGACATGGAGCAACCTGTCTAGAAAAAAATCTTTGTATGCTTGTGCTGTTTTGTGCCTCTTTGTCTTTGCACATACTGTGCCATCTGGCTGGAAATCTCTTCACCTATGATTTCCCCTTTCCCACATTAAGAACTCCTATTTAACCTTTAACACCCAAGCTGTCTCACCACATTCTACCACACGCCGACCTGGTATATTAATTACTAGTTTCTGAGTGTTCCCAACAGCTCTACTAAAACTGCATTATTCAAAATGTAGCGGCACTGGAGAGACTATGAAAATTAAGCATTCGTAGGTCCCACTTCTGACCTACAGAATCATGTCTGATGGTGGAGCCTGGGAATCTGGGTTTTGACAAGATTGTTTAAATTGAAGAAACACTATTCTACAATAATTTAATCTCAGGTAACCTTTGGCAATTGTGAATTTCATAGTCTTAACAGATTATGAAGGCTATTGATATGGAGATAACATTTTACTGAACAAAACGAATAGAATCCTATGGAGGTCATTAAGTGAAAAAAATAACAGCCCAGACTATATCTCACTGAGATTGTCCCTCTTCACTCTTGATTACAGTTATATTAATATTTGGGGCAGAAATTATATGGCAAATTTGGAGAACCATAGGTATCTCTCTTGAGAATTGAGAAAGTCAACATTTTTGCTCTTTTAATATTATATTGGAATTATTCCTTTGCATGTTTGTCTCGGATATAATGTCTCAATCCATCTCTCATTCATTTTGGAATGAATGAGCACAAAGCTTGACATATAAGGGGTATTTAATATATTAACTGAAGCAACGAGTGAACGAATATCTACAGAGTATTTCTTTCTGAAACCTCACTGCCTATTTTAGACAATCTGGCCAACAAAATTCATCTTGGTTTGGTCTCCACAAATACTGTTGGCTTATACTGCTTTTCAGATGGAGGTCCCTGAGCCTACTAGCTGTACCAACACCATGTGGAATGTATAGCCTGTGTGGATTCCTGGGCCACCCTACAGTATTATCTCTGAATCTCCAGTGTGTGACTCTAAGAATCCTAGGTAAGTTTTATATATACTAAGTTAAAGAACCACTGATTATGTGGTCACCCCATTTATGGCACTCTAAAACTGGTGACTAACCATAGAATAAGGGAAAAAAATCCCTAGCCAGAAGGCTCATTATCTAAATTTAGTACAGGAAGAGTATTAATGAGATAGGGAAGAAAGCAAGGATCCCACGGCGAAATTTCATTACATACAGAATACAAACAGTCCCCTGAGCTCAACTGTATGTTTATACTGAAATCTATACCTATGTCAATAGTTTCTTTGGGAAGTGGGGAAAAAGCTTACTAAGTTTCTTTTGTTAAGTCATCTTACATAAGATACCAGTACAATACACTCCCGGGAATTCAAATCAAGAAAGGAAAACAAGTGGAGGAAGTTGGGGAATTGGTTTTTAAAGAGAAAAGAAAAGAAAACAAGCCAAACATAGAGTTATATATTCTTCCCAAACCCCTTCCCTCAAAAGAACCTGATTTAGGGCCTCCCTGGTGGGACAAGGGGTTAAGTCTCAGCACTATGAAGCTATCCACAGCCACTGCAGCATGAGTTTGATCCCCCGCCAGGGAGCTTCCCACATGGTGCAGTAGACCTCTCCTGTCTTGACCACTGCCCCCCTCAGCAGTGTATTTCAGTCAGTCTGCCTGTTCTGCTCCCCATTCTGTCTCTGGTGAATCCTCTCACCCCCTGTACCTCAGGCCTATACCCCAGTTCTTGTATGCATAAATAAATAAAAGTAAATTTAAAAAAAAAACCATAATTTAGCCTGGTATCAGTTCAAGGTGTTGAAAACTTGAAGTCTATTCCCTGAGAGTTGTTTAAATGGAGAAGTATTCTTTTGTTCCATGATTTTAGATATCACCTAAATTATAAATACCCTGAGACAGAAAATGCATGGGCTTAAATCCAAATATAATCTGAGAAGATGGTAGCAGAAGTATATAGTTTCCTTATCTCCCTAAATCAGTCCATAAAATATAGATAAAACTTAAGAAAAAAGCCACAGACAATATTTTTTACAAAATTAAGTAATAATGTACCTCATGAACCCCAAAATAGGAGTGGGTAAGGAGACAAATTACCAAGAATCCATGTAGTATCAGCATTTATACAGGAAAAATAAGGAAAACAAGGCACATGCAGATCTAAGAACAGGTATTTCCATAAACTGCCAACATACTTTGACTAGAAGAAAGTGGCAGCCATTTTAAGAACTGCAGCTCAGCGGAAAGGGTTTTGCAGATTAGTGCCATCAGGGTGAAAGTAAGATTGTCAGAGACTAGATCAATCTGGGACTTATGAAGTGTGGAAACAAATTTGCCCAAGTGTTCTACCAGGACAGTGCTCTATGCTAGAGAGAAATTGCTGGAAATAGAAACTAAATTGACCTAGGAAAGAGAAAAATATATATATGGTCCAAACAAAGTACAAAAACAAAATAACCCTGATAAAGGTAAAGTACAAAACCAGGAGCAAACCAGAAGTACCAGGCTGTACTTCTTTTAATAAAATGAAATAACATAAAGACAACCATAGAGCAATGAAACTAGAAAAGCTAACCTGACTCATACCATCCCCCTAAATATTGAGACAAACTAATCCCATGTAAAAATGAGCATAGAAAAGGATCAGAGTTAAATTCAACAGAACATTTCTATATAAAAGTAGAAAATAATGTGCAGGAAACAGATAATGCAAGAATTCCTGAGACATGTCCACAGAACAAATAAAAACTGTAACTTTATATTTTTAAAGAAATTAATAGAATTTTTAATGATAAATTATACAAAAAGATAATATAAATCAGAATTAGAAAAACTCAGAAATGAGATAACAGAACTAAGAACAAACTAAGAAATTTCTTTAAAACTCACTTCAAAATAGAACATGAATCAGATCACAAAAAAAGATATCCAAAAGTCTGATAGTAATGAGAAAACATGCTCAATTATTTTTCATCAGAAAGGCAACTTTAAACTACAAGAAGATATCTCAAAATAACAATTAGAATCACTAATTTTTTAAAAGATTTATTTATTTATGCATGCAAGAGCTGGGGTATAGGTCAGAGGTGCAGGGGGTGAGAGGATTCACCAGAGACAGAATGGGGAGCAGAACAGGCAGACTGACTGAAATACACTGCTGAGGGGAGCAGTGGACAAGATAGGAGAGGTCTACTGCGCCATATGGGAAGCTCCCTGGCCAGGGATCAAACTCATGCTGCAGTGGCTGTGGATAGCTTCATAGTGCTGAGACTTAACCCCTTGCGCCACCAGGGAAGCCCTAGAAATGCTAAATTTGAAAAGACCGATAATACCAAGCACTTACAAGAATGGGGACAACTGGAAAGCAAGCATGCAGCATAAACACACAGTAGGCCATTTTATCACAGGAAATTCTAAAATTCTGAAATATCATCCTGAAATTCAAGTTCCTAGACATCATTCAAGGGTCAAACTTGCATTAAGACCTTTCTAAGGATAGCAGTCAGACCTACTACGTTAACTTCCTCTGCACAATATACAAACTGTACATTTAAGATTTTGGTATTTTATTGCACGTAGCTTATATATCAATTCTTAAAACTTAAACATACATATATTATGAATTACAGACAGATTCTCTTCTAAGAATAGGCAGTCATAAGTAGTTAAACAAACAAACAAACAAAAAACCATAATGATATTAGAGGCCTGCAAACAGGACAAAGTAAAGGGATTCTAACTCCCCTAGCTTGCTAAGTGCTCTACCCTCTTAGAGGTACAAGGCTCTGTTCTTAAGCTGTATAATGCAATAGGAAAAAAAAAAACCTGTAATAGAAAGTACTCTGGCATTAGACCAAACTGGTTTTAAAATATGGCTTTATGATTTGCTCTCTGAATGATAACAATCAAGGTATTTCACTTATCTGTGTTCCAGTCTACCTTATTAACAAGATGAAGCTGGTACTATCTACCACTGAACTAGTATAAGGATTAAATTAAGTAAGACATGTAGTAAGCACTCAAAAAAATGTCAAGTTCCCTTGTAAAGGAGCTAAAACTACAGAGGAAAAGATAATACACACATATGAAAAATTATAGGAAGAGAGAAAACTTAAGTGCTGTGACGACTGTTCTAAGATTTGGTGGGCCAGGGGTTAAGTCTTAGCACTACCACCTTGACCATGGCAGCCTGAGTTCCATCCCGGCAAGGGAGCTGACCCTCATATGGCGCAGCAGGCCTCTCCTTTCTCATCCACTGCTCCCCTCAGCAGTATATCTTAGCAGATCTGCCTGTTCTGCTCCCCATTGTGTCTCTGGTGAATCCTCACACACACACACACACACACACACACACACCTCTGGCCTATTTCCCAGTTCTTCTATTAAAAATAAATAAATAAAATCTTTTTTAAAAAAAGATTTGACTTCTACAGGAGGCCAGATTGAAAGATTAGTGGTGCCTGAAGCAGAGCACTATATGAAAGAGGTGACATTTGAGCAGATGATTGAATGTTTGGTGAGATTTTAAGATTCAGAGATGAAGAATAGTAGGACTTTCAGATTCTAGGATGAGAGCACATGCAAATTAACAAAATGAATTTGTCTTGGGCTTTTACCAGCCCACATTTTGCTGAGGGAATTAGCATTTCTTTGCCTACATGACTTGCCATGAGCAGGCCATTATGAAACATAATCCATACTGAATGAGGTGACACAGTAGGGTGTTCCCATCTGGGTCTAAGGCAGATGCCATTATTACCTCTTGACATATACCAATACAGAGCTTCGGTCTGACCTCAACATTATTAAATCCACTAGTAAGATGTCATCTTCCAAAGAAATATCAAATACTTGCATAATCTTCCCTTTCTTGCAATCTGTTCAGACTCTACTTTTTCTTTTTTCATTTTAGGCTCCCCCTGCTATCTGAAAGTGGACTGTTCCTATGAAACCATTCATCAGCAAAAAAAAAAAAAAAAAGAGCTACCACCAATGTATATGAAAATTTTTCTTACCATTCCCAAACTCAAAAAATAATCTATCAAATTATACCAAATAACACATAAAACCTAAGGTATCACTGATCTGTAGTAATTATAGGAATGTAATGATCAATAGCTCGCCTGGATAAAGCCATTGTGGGGAGGTAAGTTGATGGTGCCACTCTCTCTGCTCAGGGTGCACAGTGCCTCTGGAACAAATGATGCAAAACAAATACTGAAAACTAGTTTCATTTTTCACCTTTTGTCATAAAAACTAAATTCCTCTTTATTTTTCTTGCAGCCAGGGAAAATAGTTTCTAATGTAGGTCTTTCTTAAAAGTGAAGTAGGGCCTCCCTGGTGGCACAACAGGTTAAATGCAGCACTATGAAGCTGTCCAGAGCCACTGCAGCAGGAGTTCAATACCCGGCCAGGGAGATTCCCACATGGCACAGCAGACATCTCCTGCCTCACCCGCTGCTCCCCTCAGGAGTGTATTTCAGTAGGGTCACCTGTTCTGCTCCCCACTCTGTCTTGGTGAATCCTCTCACCACCTCACACCTCTGTTCTACACCCCAGCTTGTATGCATAAATAAATAAATCTTAAAAAAAAAAGTGAAGTGGCATAAGTTGTATAAAAAAATTCATACAACTCAACAACAACCAAAAGAAACAAAACCACATTTGACCTGATTTTTAAAAAAGGCAGAGGATCTAAACAAGTATGTTACCCAAGAAGATATCCATATGCATATCCATATCCATAGCATACAGATGAAAGGTTGTTCTACCTTGTTTATCATTAGGGAAATTCAAATGTAAACTACAATGAGGTTTTACTTCATACTCATTGGAATGGCTATTATCAAAAAGTCAAGAAATAATAAGTGTTTGTGAGGATGTGGAGAAAAACAAATCTTCATACATTATTGGTAGGAAAGCAAATTAGTATAGCCACCATGAAAAACAGTATGGATGTTCCTCAAAAAACTAAAACCAGAGCTACACTACAATTCAGTAATCCCACATTGGGTATTTACCCAAAGAATGTGAAAACACTATTTTGAAAAGATACATGTCCCTTATATTATGTTCACTGCAGAATTCTTCGCAATAGTCAAGATATGAAAACAACCCAAGTGCCTGACAACTAATGAATGGATTAAGATGTGGTGTACATAACACAATGGAGTACTACTCAGTTACCAAAATATGAAATCTTGCCATTTGTGACAATATGGATAGACATTGAATGGATTATGCTAAGTGAACTAAGTCAGAAGCAGAAAGACAAATATGGGGCCTCCCTGGTGGCGCAGCAGCTGAGTGCTGCGGTGGAGCTGTCGGCAGCGAACAACGCGAGTTCGACGCCCAGCCGGGGAGAATCCCACATGGTGCGGCAGACCTCTCCTGCCTCGCCCGCTGCTCCCCTCAGCAGTGTATTTCTGATCTGCCTGTTCTGCTCCCCACTCTGTCTCTGGTGAATACTCTCGCCGCCCCATGCCTCTGGCCTGTATGTACCCCAACTTGTATGTATAAATAAATAAATCTTTAAAAAAAAGACAAATATGTATGATCGTACTCATTTGTTGAATATAAAGAAAAAAAGCAAATGAGTAAACAAAACAATGCAAACAAAAACAAAATAAAAACTTAGACTTTGACAACAGGATGGTGGTTACCAGAGGCAAAGGGGGGGATGGAGCTGGTAGAACAGATGGGGCAGTTCAACTGGTTGGTGGTAGGTGCTGTCTAGACATTGATAGTGGACATGGTGTGGTATATACAGGTCCTGAGCTGACAACTGAACACTGGAAGGCTATAGTATTGTAACTAATGTTGCTTCAATTAAAACACACACACACACAAGCATCAAAGTGGTACAAAATGAACTTTTGAAAAGTCAGGCATACCTGTATTGTGTAGCTATTTATGGAGTATGTACTATGTGCCAGGCATTGTGTCATACTCTACTGCTGAAATATACGGGTCCCAGGTCTAAGGTGTACACAGACTGGTCAGGAAGGCTACATATAAATGCATAAATTACATGAGAGAACAGTAGGGTCTTTGGGGGGGAAATGAAGAAAGGACTTCAGACTCAAGTAGGATAGGAGAGAGCCAGAGTTCGATTCATCTGGTTTCTACTTTAACGATACACTTACTGCTGTTAAACTGAAAGATGGATATGGTAAATCAGTTACTTTCCCAAACTGGCCCAATGAAAAAACAGTGAATTCTAGGTAAAGTCGGAGTGCCCTCTACTGAAACAGGAAGCTGGAATCAGAAGACAAACTATTCTGAATTTGTCTATATATGTGTGTGTGTGTGTCATCCTAAAAAAGGTAAAACCCTGTAGACAGCAAAAAACTCAGTGGTTACAGGTGTTAGAAAGGAGGGCGTAGGAATAGGCAGAGCACAGAGGATGTGTAGGGCAGTGAAACTACACTGCATGATATAACGATGGATACATGGCATTATATAATTATCTGAACCTGTGGAAGGCACAACACCAAGAGTGAGCCCTAGTGTAAACTATGGACTTTGGATGATTCACTGATGAAGCTACACAAATGTATCACTCTGGTGCAAGATATTGGCAAATGGGGAGTAGGTTGCGTGGGGCGGGGGAAGAAATGGTATATTTGGGAATTACTCTTTTTCCTCAATTTTTTTGTGAACCTGAAACTGCTCTAAAAAATAGTCTACTTTAAAAAATTAATACAGGGCCTCCCTGGTGGCACAACAGGTTAAGTCTCAGCACTATGAAGCTGTCCACAGCCACTGCAGCACAAGTTCAATCCCCGGCCAGGGAGCTTCCCACATAGTGCAGCAGACCTCTCCTGTCTCCCCTGCTGCTCCCCTCAGCAGTGTATTTCCATCTATCTACCTGTTATGCTCCCCACTCTGTCTCTGGTGAATCCTCTCACCCCCCCCCCCAGACTTCTGGGCTTATACCCCCGTTCTTGTATGCATAAATAAATAAATTTTTAAAAAATTAATATAAATTAAATTCTTTATAGGGCAGGCCTCAGAAGGCAAAATAGGATCACAAAAAGGGAATTTGTCTTGCCCTCAAAAGGAGCTGTAGAAGCAGAGAATATATGTGTAGAGGCAGAAATTATGTGGACAATGATGGTGTGAGCTTGCAAGAAAATCAACTCATTTCTTTCCTTCTACTCAACCACCCTAGCAATGCAGCAAGCCCCAGAGACCATGACCACTATTAGATGTGGTTTAAATTCCAACTGAGTTTGCAGAAGTGGAAGCATTCACTGCAACACAGCAATGATTGTACTTGTAACTCTGATTTTTAACATATACCCCAAATTGTGGATCTCAAGCTGACATCCAAACTAAGGTGTAACACCAAAGGGGGGATTGACTTGCTGAAGGAGCCCCCATCCACAGACTGGGGGTGTCCAGCACCAGTGATTGCAAATGTGCTGAGGACACAATGTTTGTCTACACTTGTCAGGCAAAGCTATGACTTAGGAAAGTGCAGTTTCTACCATAAATGACTATTCAGGAAATGAGTTATGTCATAGCAGCAAGTCAGTCTGCTAAATGTCAATATCTTTCCTTTGGGCTAGATTATTTGATCTGAAATTCATTTTTCACTCAAAATTAACTTTCTAAAATGCATCCTATATTTGAAACAGTGCGATTTATAAATCATAAAGAATATCCTAGGAACAATACCAGAATCATTTCATTTACTTAGCTGGCACTTAAAGTAATTAATAGTTTTAGAAATTTCCCTGGCCTCTTTAATTATGGAGTGAGGCCTAAATACTTTGTCAATACTGCATGGTTAACATACTGGTACACGTTTACAGGTAAGCAGAGGTCTCTCTGGACAGGTGCTGGAGGCCTTGCTTGCAATAAACATCCCAGTTACCACATGTTTGGACATCTGGTAGAGATTTATTTTGTGGCAATAAACATCTGGAATTTAATTTGCTACATGGAGTAGAAACTCCTTCCAATAAAAAAAAAAATCTCTTCTTTATTCAAAGTAAATTTCAATCTCTTATAATCCACTCACACACACCCCCACCCGACCCAGAGTCTTAGAAAAATTTGAGGATCTTTGGAATTTCTTGACTTTGCAAAATTGGTAACTTAATACCATTCAAGCAAGTTTATTCCAGTTCCTTCTTCCTCATTTCAATCCATTCATGAGCTCCAATTTAAGAGTTAAACTGACCACTCACAATACTTCAGCTTAATTAGTCAATGTTGTCATCTCTTATGAGCTGTGGATTCAACACTATATATGAAGGCGTGGTAAGAGGTGTAGGGAAGAGAGGCCCCAGGAGTTCATTTGTGTTCATTGCACACAATGTCTTTTTCCGGTGGAAATGGGCTTTTGCAATTGCTGTTTTCATAGCTGAGTAGATTGCTCACTCCACTGCATAACTGCTATCGATAACCTCCCTTACTTTCACTTGTGAGACCCAACCACCATTTCCTGGAGATAAAGGTTGCTTATATTTCAGCACAATGGAAAACCTATTCCAAGACATTTCTTGACTGGAGTCAGATATTTAAAGAAAACCTAACAGACAGACTTTAGATAAGATGGCTCTTGCTCTTATTTTTTGCCATCCTCAAGTACAAGGAGAACCCATCAGATAACCTCAGTCCCTGTGTTAGTCTCTGGGCAGAGATTCTCCCTCTCAGGAAGCAGGTTGCCCCACAGGATGAAAGGCTAGAAGCTGACATTTAGATTCTGAGTGTGTCTTTCCCAATCCTTTCTAAAGTTGGCCTGTGGGCAGTTTCACATGCAATATAAGCCAATAAGTACTTCTCGGAATAATTTCCTCCTCCTCTATTGAAACAGATCCTGAAAGGAAGTGTTGACTCTTTTTCTTCCCCCAATTACTCATAGTCAGCATTTCCTACCCTCACTAACACCCATCTCATTAAATGAAAACTGTCCTCAGTTGTGGCTATTACAACAATTTTATGTTCCTTGCTTTCAATTATTTCTCAGTAAAGTTTCCTTTTGGATCTAGTATATATCAGGTTCAGTCTACTAAAGCATCTATCATTTTTCTAATAACTGAAATATGAATTGTCCATTAAAAAGATGTCTAGTCCAAAAGAACACATCCCTGTGGTTGAGATCTTTTGAAGGGGGAGAGCCCCACATGGGAAATAGATAATAAAGAAACAGTTTAAGTGAGTTTCTCTAATACAATACCAAATGATCTTCCAGCTCTAAAACAAAATTATCTTCCAGCTCTAAAACAAAATGAAACCTAAGGTTGACAAAGTAAAGAAGGACTTGTCATGGCTGGCTTTGTATCTATATTAGATTGAGAGCATTTTTTCCCCCCAAGAAAAGGAAGCTTGATTCAATAAAACCTTCCGACAAGACAAAGGAAGGAAATTGATCTGAGTATCTGTCCATGATACATTTGCTGTGATCAGTCTCTCAAACATCCCCAATCTCGGGTTTCCCTGTTTGTACTGGAGTCATTTCCTGCATGATAGTACATTCCTGTTTGTACATAGCCATGCCTGGGAAAAGGCTATATCACTTACCCCCAACCAAGCAAGCACAAGCTTTAAGACGTCATCAGAACACTCTCCATTTCCGTTGCTGGGCGTTGGTTATTATGCAGGATTTGCATCTTTCACTATTTACTTCCTGCTCAGTTAAGGGAAAACTATGGAAATGTCCAAGATGGTTTCAAGATGAACTGGCAAATGTCAGAAAAGAAAAGGAGAAAGAATATATTTCAAGGTCCAGGCTTTTATAACCAGAATTTTGGAGCCTATAGAATTTTCTTTCCCTTGCTATTCAACATGTGATCCAGGGACCAGAAGCATCAGAATCACCTGGTTGCTTATTTCAAATGCAAAACCTCAGATCCAATCAGAAACCTATTAAATCAGAATTTGCATTTTAACAAGATACTCAAGTAATTATTGTGCACTCTAATGTTTGAGATATATTAATCTAATTCAAACCTTTTAGTTACAGATAAAGAAACTGAATCTCAGTATCTTGTGTCAAACCACAAAGCTATACATCAGAGTTACTAGGACTAGAAACTTACTACCAATACTCTTATAGTCTGCTTTCACTATATATGAAAGCAATTCAAATGCTTCAGGACATTTCTTCAAACTTCTCTTTCAACCCACTGGCCAAACCAATTTCTCCTTATCCGTCAGTCTCCTCTCATCTCTCCTCATCCATCTTGGATTCCATTACAATCCTCCTGTGTATTACTGAACTCACCTTGGATCCTTTTCTCAAAACATCTACCTTGAGTGAACTCAACCACCACTTTTTCAATACCTGCAACCTAACAGCTGAGCAAAGCTGGAGAAAAATCATTCAACTGCATAGATTGCTATTGATGGAGGATGAGGATAGAAAAGTTGGAAAGGAGGAGCTACAAAGCCAGAAACCTGGCTCACATAATGCTGGAGGTGGAGGTGGAGGTAGAAGGGATTAACAAAGCCATTAACCCAGCTATAGGAACTAAAAATCCTTAGGTCCCAAGACATAGACCAAAGCAAAACATCAGACTGCTGTTAGTATCATAGGGTACAGACAGGGGTAAAGATAGGGAGATTGAGGGCCATTATAGAAGCTCCATCCCTTTCAAATTCTACATAGTTACCCAAAATCAACAGCAAACAGACCACTCCACCAAGGAATAAGCCCCTCCCAAAGAGAAGACTAAATCAGGGCAATCTCTGCACTGGCACGGGGCAGCAGTCCTTCTGCCCACCTGAGCCTATGTAGTTGCTTCTTTTCGCCAATTCTCTCTCCACAAAGCAGCAACTCTCCTGCCTGCCCGTGACCTGTCCCATGCCGGGCCTTCTCTTCACTGACCCCCTCAGCAGAGGCAGCTGCTCCCACGGTGGCCCGCCTGCACCATGCAGACCTCTCTTTCAGGAAACCTGTCCCTTTCGGGGCAGCTCTTCCTGCCCGCTTGTGTCTATGCAAGTGTTCTTGATTCTTCTCCCCCTTTTCATAATAAACCTGCTCTTTCGGATAACTACCATCTCTGTCTGGTGGAAAAACTCTCCCGAAAAACTCACCACATGTCACTGAAAGGGGAGCTCCGGTGAAACTTCCCAGAGTAAAGCCAAGGACCCACTCTCCAAATTCAACATCTCCAAAAACAATATCACTATCATTTTACATTTATGATCATTGGCTATTAAACTTACTATTTTGTTCTAATTGGAATCTTCCATTTTATACCTTTTCTGATTTTCGCAAACCTCCCATGCCCGTTCTCAAAGATTTGTCTCCAACTTCGCTGAGATAATAAAATTAAGAATCAAATCCCTCAACTTCCCACTCCGATCGTAAATTGACATACCTTCCTGCATCTGTATACAGGGAACACACACACACACACACACACACACACACACACACACACGTCTTCTCCCTTTCTCCCTTTAACAATAAATTACCCACCTCCTAGCAAATGTTAGTTCAGAATGAACCTGTGAAACTCATTCTCTGAAGGGACCTTTCTCTGGAAGGAACCCTTCTCCACAGATTCACCTTCTTGCTAAATACACCAAACGCACACATTCTTGTTTCTGAATCTGTAACAGGGTGGTCCCCAGGAAAAGGGTGTGTTCCAGGTTCCCTGCCCCACCCAAGGGAGGGTGTAGCTGAGCAGGAGAGATAAGAGCTAGAGAAGAGAGAAGGAGGGAAAGGAAGAAGACTGGAAAAGGAAGGAAGCAGGATGGAGAGCCAGAAGAGGCACAAGGAGCAGAGAGACATGTAATGAAGCTGCACAGGCCTGGAGTGATTGAAGCAGACATGGGTGAGAGAGCCGTAGGGAGGTTAACAATGGCAATGTTGATCTTGGTTTTGATTTTGCTCTTTAACTCCCAGAATTGTCTGGCTGTTTCTGACCCTCTTCTATGGGTCCCTGCCGAAAGGTGCTTTAGACTTGTGGCAGGCTTTTGGGCCTTGCTTTGAGTCAATCCCATTTGGATAGACTTTTACCCACGAGGTGAGGGGTAACTTTGGAGGCTTGATTTAGAAACTATATTCTTTGTCTCTTTTGTATTGTACACTGTATTAAAGTTTGTTTCCACTTAAGGTCTTGTATGTTTTGTATTGATGTGGCAGATGGCAGAACATTTAGAGCAGGCAGGTTTGGGAGTTCTGGGGTGCCCCTCTCCCTGCCCTGTAGCACTCCCTTATCTCTTTACAACATTTCTTTGTTATTAATACATCAACAAGAGAAAAGATAGGCGAGGGGAATGTGAATTGTAAAGCATGTGTTCTATGTGCTAGTTATTAAAGTAATTTAACTGTTCTTGAATTTAATATAAGTACTTAGAAGATGAAATAAAGAGACTGGCTTCCCTCCCTCCTCCACCTCCTTCCTTTCATATTCTCAAATCTATCTAGCACCTTGGCTTTTTTTTCTTTCACACAAACTTTAAGTGCAAAGCACTAATCAAACTTCTTTGCTCTGCTAGTTGCAAGTCAGTCCTCACACCATTTGCAGCTCCTCTGAGACCACATTGTTTTTTTCTCTGAGCTACAGTCAGGAACTTAGCCTTTTATAATTCACTCTACATTCCTGGTTTTATGAGTCATGTTGTTAGTTTAACTTTGTCAAGATTGTCAACACTTAAATCTGTTTTGTAATCCTCCAAGTGTTCATCTCTAGTTATTCTATTTAAATGTATCTAACCCTCAACACTTATTATTGCCCCACAGGTTTTTCCATCCCTGAGTGTATTCAACAAATATGCTTTGGGCATCTGGAGAGATGAGAGTGAAAAACAGGTGTGATCTTCACAACTGAGGGCACTTAAATTCTAAAGGGAGAGAGAAAATAAACAAGGCACATACCAAAAAGACCAGGAGACTTTCAGATTGTGTGTGATAAATATTATGTACATAGGGCACATGTGATTAAGTTGGGAAAAGGCTATTTTGGACAAGAAACACCTCTCATTATGTGGGACATATGAACTGAGTCCTTAATGATTTAAAAGTCTCAGAGGTGAGGAAGTGGGCATTCAATGAGGATGAAACAGAAAATGTCTGAGGCAAAAATAAGTGTGTCATGTTTAAATAACACAAAGGTGGCCAATGTGACTATTTTAGTGGGAAAGTAGGGGAGGAAGTTGTGTGGTTAGAGAGGTAGACCAGAGTTATTTCACACAGGGAACTTTAGGCCAACATATGATGTTGGGACTTCATTCAAAAAATAAAGAGGGGGAGGAAAAGAATCAAAATAGGGGAGAGAAGAGCACAAGGGACTATGGTTATTGTTCAGGGGTAAATTGGTGAACTGGTGGTGGGAATTTTATGGGGAATGCACAATGATGTAAAAGATAGATAGATAGATAGATAGATAGATAGATAGATAGATAGATAGATAGATAGATAGATAGATATGTGACCAGGCTGAGTCCAAAGTCTGGTAAGCTAGTGCCCCTAGAGGGGTTTTGCTGTTAAAGGTAAATTGCAGCCAGGTAATCTGAAACCCCAGGTAAGCCCAGGTAAAGCACGCAGTAAAGAGCAAAGTTTGCGTTTGGGGCAGGGTTTTTGAAAAGAGATAAAAAGCGGGACTAAGGAAGAGAAGGACGGATGCTATTATGTAGAACTAAAAGGAACCGTCATCATGAGGTAGGAGAGAGAAGCAGGAGTCGGTAGCCCGCCACAATGTGGGAATGAAAATTTAGGGCCAAGGACTTTGGAGGCTTTGCAAGTAGCCAAGTGACGGAAACTGCTCCCAGTTTTGTTTTTGTTGCAGTTGAAGGAAGAAGACAGAGGCCCAAAGTGGGCACCTTTCAAAATGCGTGAGTGCAATCTGATGGGCTGTCTGGCCGCTGTAGTTGCTGTTTGCAGTGTTGTTGGCCTGGTGCTGCCTTATGGCATCACGGTAGTTTTGGGAGCATTTCCAGTTGTGTCCTGTGTCGTCCTTGTGAGTTGGAACTAGGCCTACAGTCTGATCGGTGTGCGTCGGAAAGAAGACACCATTATGAAATGGTGGCCCACATTGGTGGGAAGAATCCATCAACAGAAGAAAGAAGACGCCATTTTGGAATCGTGGCCTATTGTCTGGAAGAAGAGCTTTACATCAGTAGTGGTGGGAAGACGCCACCTTTATTATTTTTCCAGGACTTAAAAGACTGGGCATTGTTTTAAGTAAGGTAAACGGCCATATGTTAACTTTAGTAATTTTTGTTTTCCCTATGGCGATTTTAGTAATTCTTTGTTTTTCCTTGTTTGTTAAATAAATCCCAATGTTGTAGTTTCCTAAACCTGAGTAGTCTTGTAAATGTGCACGCGGGTGCAGAACCCATATAGTAACCCGTAAGCAATTGGGGCACTGCCTTTGGTTAAATTTAAAAGGCCTCATTTTTCCCGGTATCAGATAGATAGATAGATATATAGATAGATGATTGATTGATAGATAGATAGATAGAAAATGCAATGTATGGTCTTTACAAGGTGTAAGCAAAGGAGAGGAGAGGGACTGGTTTGCATTTTTAGAAGACCAATTATTCAGATTTTCAAAGAAAGTGTTATTAAGTAAGGATATAATAAACTGGTTAAGATCGAGTGAGGCTAGGTCGCCTGAGGAATAATGAAAAGTGGTTATATTAATGGGATGGGGATGCCAGTGAAGTAGAAAAATTGATAGGGTGTGAACTCAAGCCCGAGGGCTAGGGGTGCTGAGACGCTTTGTTCTAATTGCTGTCAGCTCTTACAGTTTTCTTCTGCTGTTTGCTGTGATGATCTTCAGCTTTTCTCTTTGTAAATAATTTGGTTTTCAGCTGTGCATACTCTGCTCTTCATTGTTTCCAACTTATGTGTAAGTTTTGTAACGATGTTGTTTTGATTCTTAATATGGTCCCTTAGCTCTGAAACCTTCTCTTGCATTTCATGCTGTTGTTTTTATTTAAACCATTCTATCCTAAATTCTTATTTTTTTATATTTATGTTCCTAATGAGTTCCTTTTCCTAATTCTTTTATGACCCAAAGCACCCAGAGAAATACAAACTATTCATCTGTGTTTTGACCAATAAGTGATCCCTCCTTCTATCCTTTGCCCTCTTTCCTTGCCCTTGCTTTCCCTTCCCTTCCCTCTCTCTCTCACTTCTTCCTTGTTTCCTCCCTCCCCTGCTCACAATCTAAAACAGAGTTAACTCAAACAGCACCAGGGCTGGGGGACATGTCACTGTGGGTTCTTTTACCCATACTCACAATTGCACTTAAGCTCAGGGTGGACCAACAATGGAGTTTATTCGCAAACAGCAGATTGGGGAAAAGAAAAGCATTTCTAAGGCTCCAAATGGCCAGTTGTCTCAACACAGAAACTGTCCTCAGAGTCCATCAGTCCAAAACAAAGGCCACTCATGCAAGATGGCATCATCCCTTCATTGACTGCCTGGAGCTAGGGTCTGCTGGCAAGTAGTGAGCCAAGACACAACTCATGGCTACAGCCAGACAGCCTCACAGGCAGCGCTGCTGAGGGGCCCCCACAACAGCCAGCAATACCTATTCAAAGGCCAAGTTGGTCGGTGCCAGATCCTGGACCTGACATTAGGAGAGGCCACAGGACCAGCAGGCCATGTGGAGGATCAGAAGCTGTAGCCAGAGGCAGTGGGATCCAGGTCAGCAGTGCTCTTAGTACCAGGGAACAGCCCCTTCAGAGACACCAGGCACAGACCACGGGCACAGACCACTGGTGCTCATCAGCCGGTAATGTCAGAGGCAGGGCCAGAGGCAGGAGTAGCGGTTAGGCTGCAGTTTGAAGAGGGGATCAGATGCAAAGTTCTTGGAGGTCTCTAAAATTCAGGAAGTTCTTTCCAGGGAGTCCAGAACAAGTCTTCCCGAAAAGTCTGTCTGCGAAGGTCTTTCAGAAGGTCCTGACAAGTCTGAATGAGAGTCTGAATCTTAGCCCTTTAGCCTTGGTTTATATCCAGCCTTTCAAGCCTGATTGGCCTGTTTACAATTCCAGCTCTCTGTTAGTGCTGGTTAAGCACCAATCAGATAAGTCCATTTTAGAATTCCAACCCCATATTCAAAAGAGAGACACCAGTAGCCTTCCCTGACCTGACCTGACCTTAGGTCAGGCGGGCTCATTCGTGGTGCACTCAGAGAAGTGGAAGCCAGACCCTGAACACAGCCAATGCTGCCAGAGCTCAGGGTTGGCCTGGACTGCATGTGCCACCACCGACCCTTGAGCTCATTCATGCCCCATAGCAGCAGCCATGTGGCTCAGACCTTTCTACTACCCTTGCTTTTTTCTTGACACAAACTTCAGGTACACAGCTCTAGCCAAACTTGTCTTTGCTCAGCTAGGTGCACATGAGTGCTCATTGACACCATTTGCAGCTCCTCCAAGACTGCATCTTTTCCCTCTCTGGCATACAAATCAAAGAATAAATATTATATTGGACTTGTTTTTCTGAAGTCTTTTGTGCAAGAGAGAAAGTCCTGGAGACATGAGCACTTTATTTCTTCAGAGATTTTCTTAATATTGGTATTTGAATTTCCATCACATAGTTGTAGGTGTTAGTGTCCTAAAAGTATTCCCATGGGGCAAGGGTGCCCAGCATCTTCAGAAAATTGCCTGACTTATTGTGAAATCCTGAAAAGCATGAGGTTCAGCAAGCCCTTTTCCTCTAGGACTTTATGATGATGATTAAGAGTTTCTCTGGCCGTTTTCCTAAGCTGCCTACTCACATTCTTAGTCTGCTTCTCTGCAAAGTAGGGAATATTTGTAAGAATGTTCATCGTTTGGTAGACCTATCATCTCTCCTTGAGCTACTCCTAGAAGATGAGAACAGGCGAGAAGCTACCATGGCTTGTAGATACACCATAAACTCTTTACCACAAGCATTTTCATCAGGAACATTTTTTACCCTCAGCTAGTTGTAAGGAATTTTGCCAGGGAGAGACATTTAGGACATAAAAGTTTAGGATAAAGGTTAGGGTCAGTTCTCTTTACGAAAATATTGCCTACAGCTTTTAGTTACATGCCAAATATTTGTAGCAAAGACACGTGTGGTGAAGCTACCTACTAAATGGATCCAGAGCTGTGCTAAACCCAATCATGGAGGCTTTTGAGTCTTTGGCTACCAGGTTTTCACAGTGAGAGTGAGATTCTGACCACCTCCCTGCTTGACTGCTGCTCATAAACTTACTGCTGGCTTTTACTATACTTGTTGTTTGAGGGACAGAGATGTTTGTGTCTCTCTTTCCTACTCCTGTCTAACAGGAGAGCATCCAAAATGAAACCTCTGCCCTCATAGAGCTTGTGATCTGGTGGAGAGAGTCAGACAAACCAACAATCAGGAAGGTTTCAAAGTATTTCAGCAGAAATAAAATGCATTGAAAGTAACATCACTTTAGGGGCCTCCCTGGTGGCACAACGGGTTGAGCGCAGCACTATGAAGCTATCCAGAGCCACTGCAGCATGAGTTGGATCCCTGGCCAGGGAGATTCCCACATGGTACAGCAGACCTCTGCTGCCTTACACACTGCTCCCCTCAGCAGTGTGCTTCTGTAGATCTGCCTGTTCTGCTCCCCACTCTGTCTCTGGTGACCTCTCACCACCCCACACCTCTGGCCTACACCCCAGCTTGTATGCATAAATTAATCTTAAAAAAAAAAGAACATCACTTTAGGTTAGTCTTACTAGGAACCCAGTCCTTCAAAATAGCACATTAAAGGCAGTTTCTTTGGGTGGGTGCAATGAAGCTTTAAGTGAGGCTGCTTTTAATAGGCTGTGATGTAACACCTAACGAGGGTGATGGGTGCAGTCATGCAGCAGTGGCGGGTTGGACACACCAAGCCAGTTTTATAAACTGGCTCCGGGCAGGGGGACAAAGGCGACTCCTGATTTATGGTATTTGTGAAGTTCTGTGATATAAATACTGTTTAGGCAGGTGGTAAAACCACATTGATTTCAAGCATGGTTGAAATTTATTAATAATAATCAGCTTGAAACGTCCTCAATATTTAAGAGTGGGCTCATGTGAACCATCACAAGAAAGCAGAAGACATGTTTTCCACACCACAGGGCTGCTGTGCTGGGACTCAAAGTCCATTCCTTATATTCAGGGTGGGCTTGAATAAGTTATTTTACCTCTCAGTCTCCACAGTTCCATCTTTATGAAAGGATTAATGTTACCTAACTAATAGAAAATTTGTAAAGATTCATGTTAGTCCGCAAAATCTTCCTAATTCATCCAGGACATACATGGGGATCTCTTGTGAGTTAAACTCTGAATTTTGAGGAGATTCAGAACAAAGAAGACAGGTTCCTTCTGCAGTTAGTCTCTCTCCAGTCTCTCTCTTATGAGGCTGCATTCCCTTCCCCCTCACAGACGCATTCAGTTCAGGCCACCTAAACATCTAGTGCTGAAACCTCCTCCTCCTGTTTCAGTCCTGACTTCCTTGGGGACTTCTGACTAGTTCTTCTGGCTCTCTGCCCTGCAGCTTCCTCATTTGGAAGAGGAAGCTCATTCTCAGCACTAGCACTCACAGGAAAACTTTCCGTGGTAGACAGGATTCAGTAAAAACTGCTTACCTTCCTCCATAGCTTCCTATCTATTATTGGGAGCCTCCCTCCCCTCGGAGGCTCCCAAATAGGGAAATCCAAAAATCAAGCACAGAGACAAGTTGGAAATGTGTCTAGGCTGGAGAGGTGCTGTGGAGGACAGAGCCCTTCCCGTGCTGAACTTGAGAGCTGAGCTCTCTGAGGAAAAACCTCCTTACTAGAAGACAGAAAGCAGTGGTTTGGATCCAACTTGTCTGGCTTTTACAAAGGCCTCAGTTTTCCCATCAGTACACAGGGTATAATAATAACACATGCTTCATAGCGTAATGTTAAACACTAATTGAGCTCATGTATATAAAATATTTAATATAGTACCTGGCACACAGAATATGCTCATAAATGTCAACTGAAATTATTATTAAATATATTTATTATTATTATATTATTTTGTGATAAATTAGTATATTATAAATATAAATTATTATTAAATATAAATACATATTTAAAAGATATAAGAATATCTTTCCAGTCATTAAGCAGTCTTATCTGTGACTTTCTTAAAACATGTGCCTGTAAAGTAAATCTCAACCTCACTCTTGAGAATGTATTTCAGTTGTTGCTACTTTTTAATTTATCCAAAAGATCTTTGTGATACTTGATGCCATCTTGCATGAAAGGAATTTTTCTGTGTGGTGTTGCTTTAGGTGTCAGTGTGTTTTAAACACCTCATTCAAGATTCATCTCTTCAACATTTATTTCTAGCTTTTTTGAGAAAAGTTTTTTGTCTTATTTTTATTACTTCCCTTTTTTCCTTATTTTTATGATGCAGACTGAAAAGCACCAGCCTGGTAGACAGGGTGGGGTGTTCTTAGGGAAATACACACATCTACTGAGAACACATTGTATGCCTAATGTGCCAGGAGATGAGACCACAGAAAACAAAACACAGTCCTTGGTCTCAAGGACTCCAGAGACTAAGTAGAAGATACAGACAGGTCAACCAGTAACAGCAAACGGTGTGATCGATGCCAGATACAAAATTCTCATCATAAGCTGCGACCTGTGGACTAGAATAAGCTGTACTGGGAAAGGAGACAGAGAAGAATTCTTGTAGTTTGGAAGTGGCAAGTTAGTGACAAGAAAGTCATAGGTAGAGAGAACAACATTTGCACAGCAAAAACTTACGAGATTCACTGTTTCTCATGAGGGAACATACTTAGTTTCTTTTGTTGGAAATTAGGAACAAGGAGGGAAGCTTCCAGAGACAAAACCTCACAAGCCAGGCCAACCAGCTTATATCAGATTCTGATGTCAGTGGAGACATTCAAAAGACCTGAATGAGAGGAGTGAAGAGACCAGATTTGTGCTTTGAGAGGGCACTGTGGTACTGATGTGGGAAAAAGCTTAAATGGGAGAAAGTATGAAGGTGGAGAGACCAGTTAGTATGTGAATGCAACTGGCAGCTATTACAAAAAGCAGTTGGAAAGTGCTCAAAAAGTTAAAAAGAGAAATTCCATATGATCCAGTTATCCCCACTCTGACTAGGCTCCTGAAAAATATAACAACACTAATTCAAAGAAATATACCCACCCCCATGATTATTGAAGCATTATTTACAACAATCAAGAGCTAAAAGCAACCTATGTGCAATGGATGAAGAAGACGTGGTATAAAAAATGAAATACTATTCAGCTATTAAAAAAAAATGAAAGTCTTCTATTTGTAACAACATGGATGGGCCAACAGGGTTTTATGTTTAGTCAAATAAGTCAAAGAAAGGAAAATGAAAACAAGTATTCTATAATTTCACTCATATGTGGTATAGAAAAACAAAAGGATGAATTGAAAAAAAAGAAAGTGAACTTTTAGACTCTAAGACCAAGAGGATAAGGGAGAAAGGAGATTGATAAATTGTATAAAAGAAGACAACTGTAGGTGAAGGTGAATTCAGTTCACCTGAATTTAATGTAGTGATGAATTTAATGTAGTATACACATATATTGATTTTTTAGTAATGTGCACCTGAAACATATAATAATTCAATTTTACTTCAATTAAAAAAGGCAGAGCAATAAACCTTTTGCAATATGTACATGTATCAGATTCTCATATTGTATATTAAACTTACACAGTATTACATGTCAATAAAGCTGGGGAGAAAACCAGTGGGCAATATATCCAGTTTAGAGTTTAAAAGACAGTTTAGAGTTTAAAAGACTAGGCAGCATACAGTTCAAGGCTACAAACATATGCAAAGACTGAGTAGAATGAGAAAAGAATAATCAAGGAAAGAATACTGGGGGACATAAAGAGCTAAAAAGGGGGATATAAAGAAAAAGTCAGAGTTCAAAAGGAAGTAAGAGCTGAAAAATATATTAATACTCAGGCTTTAAGACTCAGTTTAAGAATCACCTACTCCAGAAAAACTTTCTCTATGTTTCACCACCTCACCATCCTATCTGCTTTTAAGCATAAGTGCAGCCCAGCACACACCCCATTCCATTGCAGCAACATTTACCTGTCTCCTCCCCACACCAAGTTCCAGCCTATCTAGCTCTCAAAGGAAGGATCTATGTCTCACTTATCTCCACATCGCTGGCACCTAGGTTGTTTTCTGGAATATCCTATCTGGTCCATCAATAAATATTTGTTCAACAAAATTGAAATCAGGGGAGGAGATACATTCAAATAAGAGGAAGTAATGAACTCTGAACTACTTCAAGAAGCCAGGTCAAAACATTATGCTTACAAACAAGACAGTGAATTGACACAGTTCTTGGCAAAAACACTTAGTGGGCTAAGAGAGGTAGAAACAATTGTGGAAGTGCATTGAGACAGTGGAGAAAGTAAAAGCAGAATTCTCTTTCAAGAAGTTTGACAGGGAAGGTTTACGTAACCTGTAACAGCTGGTCAGGAAAGGACTTTCACCATAATGGTTCTTCATTTAGCAATAAAGTTTTCAGAAATGAATTAAAGTTGGTAAGGGAGAAAGTGGTAAAGTGAAAATGGGCAATAGAGTTTCGTGCTTTTTTTCTTTTAAAATTGTTAGATAGTTATGTATAATTATATACCAAAGGGAGCCAGAAACAGAATGAAATCACAGGCAGGAGTCAGAGGCATGGCTGATAAAGTGATATTCTAAGAAAGGAGACCCAAAATACAGAGAGAAGAAACAATGTAAAATGAAGGCTACTATTCTCACAGATACTGAAGGAAATGGAAAGATTCAAGTCTTTGCACTCAGATCCATGGGTCAGAAGGAAGAAGGAGAGAAGTTCTGGGAAAAATGCCCATGTTCCTCTATTTTCTTGACTCCAAGTTGGATGGCATTATCTGCTGAGACTTTGGGGCACTGCTGAGGGAGCATTAGGAGACAGGAGAAGGTTTTTATAGTCGCAGATAGACAAGAGGTTGCTTACTAGAACTGTGTAGAAGTGGTACTGGAGCAATATTAAGGCAGTGCTGACAACGGTCTCCATGCACGGTTGCACAGCATCTCTGTGAATACAACACTTGAATTTTGGTGAAATATCTGCTATGGTTTATATAAAATGATATGTATGAGGAAAAAATTGTTTTCTCCATATCTTTAGGCCATGTTCTATAATCTAAATATGAAGACATGATGATTTATCCTTTTAAAATTCAAGTATCCAAATATCCAATCATAGTTAAGTTCTCATTTCACATCATCAGTGGGTTCTTGGAAACAGTGAAATGACATATAACAAATGCAGGTCCTTGAAAAACACTTTTACTCAGTGTAGGCCAGGATTGGGTTTTTTTCTCATCAATATTATAACAAACAACATTAATTAAGAACTTGCTGGATCTCCCTGGTGGTGCAACGGGCTAAGTCTCTGCACTGTGAAGCTCTCCGCAGCACAAGTTTGATCCCCAGCCAGGGAGCTTCCCACATGACACAGCAGACCTCTCCTGCCTCGCCCGCTGCTCCCCTCAGCAGTGTACTTCAGTAGAACTACCTGCTTTGTTTCCCACTCTATCTCTTTTGAATCCTCTCACCACTGCACACCTCTGGCCTACACCCCAGTTCTTATATGCATAAATAAATCTTAAAAAAAAAACTTGCTGGGTTCATTACTTATACTTAACAAAAGTTGTTCTGCCATATTTTCATCATTTGTTTTAATAAATAAACATGACAGTGGTGGCTATCAGGAACTGAAGGGTGTGGGCTGTGGGGACATCGTGGTCAAAGGTAAAATCTTCTGGTTATAGGATTAACAAGTTCCTGACATCTAAGGTACAACATGATGGTTATAGGTACTAAAACTGTACTAAATACTTGAAAGTTGTTAAGAGGGTAGATATTAAATGTTCTCACAACCAAAAAAAAAAAAATTGGCAATTGTGTGACAGGATGGAGGAGTTAGATAAGCCATGGTAGCAATCATTTTGCAATGCATAAGCACATCAAGTAAACATGTACACCTTAAATGAATATAACACTATCTCTCAATAAGCTAGGGAAAAAGCTAAGCAGGGTAAATATCATTGAAGCCTCTCCTTCCTCTCTGCCTAGAAATCACTAGACACTCATGTTTTCATAATTTATCACCAAGACTTCCTATCTATAAGCAATACTGATATTTACTTAATGCTATAGTTCCCGATAAAAGAATATTATAGAAATACATATACTCTTGTTTTGAATATTTTAATTATTTAAATAAGTGTCATCTACTATATATATTCAATGGTTTGTTTTTACACTCTTTTTTTTTGAGACTGCCATATCAATACATGTAACTGAAATTAGACATAGTATTATACGTGTTATATATACGCACTCACTTCTTTTAAAAAAATCTTTTTTGCAGGGAGGAATGTTTTAATTACACTCTCCTCATTTAAATGAGTGGTTTTTATATAGTGGTCATATAACTGAAACAAGAACAGAGTGATTAAAATAGGTTACTTCTTTAAGTAAAACAACGATTTTCCATTACCAATATTTTGACAAAGTAGTTCCCTAAGACAGACATTATCTCCAACTTACAAGTCAACAATCTTTGAACAGTAACTATTAAACAAACTTGTGAATATTATAGGAAAGTTCTTTGCTCTTTTAACTAAACAGACTGACGTAGAGACTTTAGTATAACAAGATACAAAAGAAGCATAAATTAATTTTAAAATCATGGTTATTGGAACGTAAATATTTTCCAACCTTCTTCTAAGGAAAGAATAATAGCCTTGGATTCTCAAAAGCACCTATGACAATACTTCATTATAATGTTTTATTCATTGAAATATCATTTATAGTTTCCACTATAATTCTGACTGAGGTTCATTCAAAGTGTTTGGGATTAATGTATAATAAATACATTAAACTCAGAGACAAAGTGTCTCTAGGTGGACTCTTTATCCACATACTACTTATTCATTTTAACACTTTGTAGTATTCTATTTTATGTAGAACCTGCATTCTCATCCACTCTATAGTGAAAGAATTAGAATATTTTCTGTATTCCATTACTACAAAAAATGCTGCAAAAACATTCATACACATACATATGCACAAACTTCTCCAGGTTCCCCAGAGGCAAAATTTTCCCAGAGGCAAAATTACTGTGATCAAATATGAGAATCACATCCTCACTAGATACTGCCAAGTTATTCTTGAAGGAATTATATCAGTGAATTCTCTCACAACCTGTGTGCGAGGCTTAATAAAAACAAGACATCAGGCCCCAAATGAAGTCACTTATGCTAATCTCCACACCCCCAAAACAAAATTTAACTTATTACAGTTTTGGCTTTTGCAGAAGTGGGTCTTAAATGAGCCCATCAGAAATCACCTGGTTAGCTCTAGTTAGATCATTAACCTGATAGGCCCTGACTACCACCTAGGTGGAAAGTACCTTGCAACAGCCAATCTGCCTTTTTGTCTAGTAAAACATTCTTGTTCCTGCTCTCTTCTGGCTATAAGTCTTTGATTTGCACGGCTCTTCGTAGCACCTTTCTATCCTCTAGATTGAGTGCTGCCTGATTTAAACTGATTTTTGCTCAAATAAACGCTTAACATTTCTAATATGCCTCCGTATATTTTTTTAACAGCTACGGTGTCAAAAGAGGTAACTGCAGGAGACCCCCAAGGGCCCCCAGGCGCAAACAGTGACCCAGCAAAGGTGCCTGTGGCGCCTCTGGTTTGCTGCTTGCTCACTGCCTCTGGGGGTGACGGGAAAGTTCCTCAGGAATCTTAGTTCCGCACTTTCATGTTACGAGCCTTCAGAATTTGAGGATTTCTTTTTCTACACTGGTTCTGCAGAGTGGCAGGAGTCCGACGGGGTCTGGCTTAAAAAACAGACCAGTCCTGTTTAGGCTGGGTCCAACTTGGGCACCCAACCAGGTCCTACTTCAACTAAACTGGGTCCGGTGTGAGGCGTCAGGTGAATACAATCTGGTCTTAAGGCTCAACAATCAGGTTGACCTTTCCAAAAAAAAAAAAAAACAAAACCCTATAATTACAGTGGTCACAGTGGGGAACTTTTAACCTATGTAAGTTTATCCATTTTTGAAGTGCCCTGGAGAAAAAGGGGTGTCAGTCAAGCTCTCACCATAAAGACTAAAGGAAAATTTTTTCCTCCTCTATAGTTTCTGAACAGGAAGAGACACCCCCACCTCCACCCACTTCAGTTTCCACCCACTTAGTAGTTTTACCTAGAATTTTGAATATGTGTGTATGTTAGAAGTGTTAATGATTAATTTAACATAGCAGCATTTTTAAAATATTAGTTTCTTCCTTTTTTTTCTCTATCCCAATATTTGCTACTCGTCAGTGTGATGGTTCTTCATTTAGGATTATAAACCGTAAATTTTCCTAATGCAAGTTTGAAACTGGCTTGTATGGACCTTATTTTTGAATCATAGCTTATTTGCACTTAGAATTCGTTGTTTGTAATTATTTGCTATCAGCACCTTGAAAATATTACTCTGTTAATCTGGCAACTGTTGCAGATGAAAGTCTGTTGTTCATCTAACTGGTGGTTAACGGGAATCTCTCTCCTGTGGTTTCTAAGACGTTTTATGCTTGGAATTCTGCAAAATTGCCATCTTGTGTGTCTACATGTGCCTTTAGTTCTATTTATCCTTTGCATTATTCTTTATTTTTTTTTAAAGATTTATTTATCTATGCATACAAGAACTGGGGTGCAGGCCAGAGGTGTGGAGTGGTGAGAGAATTCACCAGAGACAAAGCAGGGAGCAGAGCAGGCAGATCAACTGAGTACACTACTGAGGGGAGCAGTGGGCAAGGCAGAAGAGATCTGCTGTGCCATGTGGGACTCTCCCTGGCTGGGGATTGAACTCGTGCTGCAGTGGTTGCTGATAGCTTCATAGGCTGAGACTTAAGTCGTTGCACCACCAGGGAGGTCCTTCTTTGTGCTTTTTTAAATGTGAGGATTTGATAATTTCTTTAACTGATATGTCCTCAGTCACTGTCTTTCTTTGACTATTGTTTTTCACCATCTTTTTTTCCCTTTTCTTCTGAATTTCCTGTTGAATGTATGCTGAAATTTAATTCTGTCATCCACTTTATTTTTTAAATATTTATTTATGCATAGAAGAGCTGGGGTGTAGGTTAGAGGTGGGGGGGGTGAGAGGATTCACCAGAGACAGAGTGGGGAGCAGAACAGGCAGAATGACTGAAATACACTGCTGAGGGGAGCAGCGGGCGAGATAGGAGAGGTCTGCTGCGCATTTGCATCAGCTCCCTGACTAGGGACTGAACTCAAGCTGCAGTGGCTGGTGATAGCTTGATAGCACTGAGACTTTAACCCCTGTGCCACCAGGGAGGCCCCCTGTCATCCATTTCTTTCTCATGCTTTTCCATCCTCCTCTCTGTGCTGTGTTCATGTTAAATTTCCAATACATTGTTCAGAGCACAAATTTTTCTTCAATTATACTAATTTTGTGACATTTCTTTATATAACTAAGTTATAAGTCACACAAGAAAACCATCTTCAAAGTCACAGCTCATATGCAGCAAGAATCAAAGTAGGGACTGTCCATCATTTAAATCCATCATTTAAAGCAGTTTGAATAAATCCAAACAGGTTTGGGGAATACTTGGCACATATGCCATGGCTGATCTACATAATCAAATGCTGTGTTCTTTCCCACTGAGCCTTGGCACTACCTCCTGATGCTTCTCAACATGAAGCACTGGGCAATCACTTCCTTCACTGAAGTTAGCATGGAAAATGAATTCTGTTTACCAACATTCCTAAAGTATTTCTCTGGCAACTTCATTCTATAAAACATTAACTGATGAAAAGTAAAAAAATAATACTAGTCAAATGATTTTGAAAATACTGAATTAAAATTAACTATTAGGGCTTCCTTGGTGGTGTGGGGGTTAAGTTTCAGTGCTATCATCTCTAGGGCCTGAGTTCGATACTCAGCCAGGGAGCTAATCCACATGGCAGAGCAGACCTCTCCTGTCTCACCCACTGCTCCTCTCAGCAGTGTATTTTAGTAGATCTGCTTGTTCTGCTCCCCACTCTGTCTCTGGTAAATCCTCTCACCCCCTACACCTCTGGCCTACACCCCAGTTCTTCTATGTATAAATAAATAAATAAATCTTTTTAAAAATAAATAAAAAATAAAATTAAGTTAACTATTGCTTTTAACAATATACACTATACATTTCTATTTTCTGAACTTCCTAAATCAGAAAGAATCAGCTCATAGAATGAGTGTCCCCTGGAACACACCTTGAGAAATATGGTTCTAGAAACATTCAGAGAATATTAGTTAGGGGGAGGTAGAAAGTTTGGCAATTAGCAGAGACTGGCAAAAATTTCTCAATAAAAGGCCAAATAGTAAATATTTGGGGGCTTATAGGCCAGATGGTCACTGTCACAATTCACTTCTGTTGTAGTAGCAAAAAAAAGTAGCAAACATTGTCAACAATGGGTATAGATGTATTCCAGTAAAACTTCAGAAAAAAGAGACCTATAGGCTATAATTGACTAGTCCCCACTATTCAGGTTAATGATGTTGCTTTGCCACGAAACATTTTGATTTGAGTGCCTACTATATGTAGTCTGGGTCCATAAATATTTTCAGATGCATGAGTAGATATAAAAACACGCATAATAGAGACCATTATATTAAAACAGCACAGAGATTGTACAAAGTCTTAAAACTTTCACAATTCATACCTACATATGGTTTTTGAATTGACATCTTAAAAAATTGGTATTTTTAGTATCACCACTGCACAGAGGAGGGACACTGAGATTTTTTGTCAGAGATGCCAAGTGGGCACTTACACTTTCTTGTCAACTTGACATTGCCCCAAGTTTATAGTGAGTACTACAAAGAGTCAATCATAATAAAAACATCAGCAAAAATTAATTTGCTTTTTGCCGTAGGCAATGGAAATAAGTACCCACTTATTTTTGCAGTGTTATATGTTCCAGGATGAAATGATTCTTGAATTGTTCAAAGACAGTGATTCCATCTTTTTCTACATCCAATTCACTAGTCCTCTCACTGAACTCAAAACTTGGCCAGTAGTAAAGAAAGAGGCACTGTTTTTGTCAGTGTTTTGTTTTGAAATCCTGACGGAAAAACTTCATTGAATCTGGCTAGTCTTTATCCTGAAGAAATTTTTCAAACAAAGCCTTCACCACTTGATTCTTTTCCAGGTTCTGTGGATTGCTGTAAATCAAGTTAACCCCGAACATGTTTGGGCTTTGTTTAAATCACCATCGGCCCCCACTTCCATGCCTGTTTCCCATGCCAGTTGTTTAGCCGACAACAGTTAGGTATCTGCGGCCCTGGCTACATTATGTCCTTGCCTAGGAAAAGAGAAGAGGAAAAGCATTTAGCATCTGACCAGTGAAATAGGGAAGAGGAAGTGATTTATAATGAAAGGGAAGATAGGTATCCATGATTACTTCCTCAAGTCTGCACCACTATATTTCCCAAATGTAACCTTTTTGAACAAGCACTAGGAGTTGCCCTTTCTGACAAAAGAAACCATGGAAGTCACTGTAGCATAATATACCAAGTTGCTGATGTGAAACAATTAGCACTGTGGCCAGGCATAGGGCTCCAATTTTAAAAAGTGCTGTGTTCCTTGAAATTCCTTAGGCTTGACTGCCCTGCTGGCCACAGAACCAGCCACTGGAATGTTTCACAGAGCAAATGTTGCTCTCTAAACCATTTGTTTCTCTTCCTAGAACTCCTATGGAAATTTTCCTATGAAATGGATCCCAGTCAAGATGAACAAAGAGCTTCCTTTTGAACAATTGTCTCCCACTCCCCCACCCCCAGGCACACCAGATGAAAGCAAAAAATGTTCTCAGATTGCACAAGCAATTTGGGCCTCAGAAAGGCTCATAAGACCTAGAAAAAGTGGAGGCCATTCGTCGTGGTTCAAATGTCTGATCTAAATGAAAGCAGATTCCTGGGATTCTCCTTCAGCTGGCATCATTCAGTCTCAACAAAAGTATTGCTACTATATCTGCCAACGGAGATTGTCAACACTCATAAACATCTGTAGATTGAATGCACCCCAGAGCTCTAAAGAGTAGGAAATCCAGGCATTTGTTATTTCCGCAGAACAATCCAACCTTGACCCAACAAGGGACCAAAACAAAGCAAAGCAAAATAAATGACAAGAGATAAGTGTGACTGATGGAAGACAGAATCTAGAGGTAGGAGAGAGTGCTCATTCGGGAATATGTAACATACAGTAAAACTGACTAGCATTTAGAATCCTGCCTTCTAAGCATGACTCTTTACTTAACCTGGGTCCCCCTCCTCCACCATACACCAAAGAATAACATACTCAATAGTGGTTCATCTGTCTCATGTGACTTGCATTAGCTGACTTTTTGATCTGTAAAACTGACATCCCAGAAATATAAATTTTCTAAGCTCTTCCCAAACTACAATTCTGTGAGGTTGACTTTTAGAATTTCAGAAAGCAGTATCTTTTCCTTTTCCTAAAAGTTGAGGGAAGAGCTCCTATAAATTAAAGCAGACCCAGCTTCATTGACGAAAAATAATTCATACCATTGTATGATGAGAACAGATCATTTTGAATTATTTGGGGACAAAATATATAAAACTTGATGTTTCCCCCCATCCCAGAGCTCTGGTTTCTTGGGTACTTCATACTTTCTCAGGGTATAACAAAGAATATGAGAAAAGTGAATATTCAAGTCGAATTCAAAGTTAACAGTTCTAATGCAGTTTGTTATCAAGCTAAATAGAAGTTAGGAAGCAAAGAGTTTGGTTTTAATTAAGGTTGAGGCTTTTATTAGATATTTCAATTGCTGTATTTCCATAAAATTTAATTCACAGATTTCCTCAATCCCAAGATATGGACACTTTATTCACATGATGATGTTGATGGTGCCTTTGCCATCCCTGTCGCTGCCCGCGTGATCGAGGCTGCTCTTCTGAATGTCATCACCTTTGCTGAGTTATGTGCAATCTGTTACTATGATGTTGAGTTTGACTACTGTTTAGATGTTCTCAAAAATATTCCAGTATGATTGTTATTTAAACAAAAGCTTTTGAGAATCCAGAAAGGCACAGAGACACAGCAAAGGGAAATGAATTTGATAGGCATAAAATAAACAATCTATTGTACAGGTACAAAGAGATGGAAAATGAGCAGAAAATATTAGCTGTAGAAGGAATGACCATGTTTCCATGTTTTCTTTTAAAGAAATAGCCAAGTACTTCATGGAAACTAAGAAAGAAAGCATCTGCAAGTAGATATAGCTATATTTTGTCACTGTGATGTGTGAAAGGATTTGCCTATCCTTAACCGGTGAATGTAAATGAAGATAGGAAAATTGCCAAAAGCTCAGAAAAGCTGAGACATTTTGAAGCAATAAGTGGTTCCTGCCACAAATTCACATGGATTGCCTCCTTCCCTTTCATTCTTAGTAGTACCTAAGATAAATGGTGACTCTAGCAATGGATAGAGTCTTAAAGTTGATGAAATAGAGGACCTTCAAACAACATAGGCTTTGAAATGCGTGGGTCCACATGTTTGCAGATTTATTTTCTATCCGCAGTTCCTCATTCAAGGATGTCTGCTGGCTGAATCCAAGGATACAGGCCCCAAGTATAAGAAGGACCAATTCAAGGGGGCCTCCTTGGTGGTGCAAGGGGTTAATTCTCAGCACTATGAAGCTATGGGCAGCCACTGCAGCCTGAGTTTGATCTCTGGCCAGGGAGCTTCCCACATGGCACAGCAGACCTCTCCTGTCTCACCTGCTGCTCCCCTCAGCAGCGTATTTCAGTAGATCCACCTGTTCTGCCCCCCACTCTGTCTCTGGTGAATTCTCTCACCACCACCCCCCACCTCTGGACTATACCCTAGCTCTTGTTTGCATAAATAAATAAATCTTTTTTTTTAAAAAAAAGGACCAATTAAAAAGCACACATGGATTTTCAATTGCTCAGGGATCAATGCACCTTTCCCCCATGCTGAAACCAGTGTCAATTGTATATATTCTTCATCATCCATCATGTATCTTATTTTGAAATAAAACGTGGTATTGTACTTATAACTCACATACGGAAACTCATCACGATCTTCAGACCCTCAGAATCATCGCACGCACGTGCCCAGCCTTGTGGGCCATCTAAGGGAGAGTCTACAAAGCATGTATGTGCCCAGTCACTACATAGGAAATTGTGAGTTACCTTGAACCCCTGGGGCCTGGAGAGCTTATAGAAAACAAGTTCAGGGCCACCACTCAGGGTTGCTTACTTAATTAGCAATTACATTTGCTTATTTATGAGAAGAGATGAGTAGAACACATCTTGCCCATAGGCTGGCCTAAAAAACAGCCCAGAAGAGCATTTGCTGCTACAGTGAATTCCCCAGTCTCGCATATCAAAGTCACTCTTATTCCTGAGCAAAGAGGAGTAGAGGATGAAGAGAATTCCTTCTCTTCATAACTCGAGATGTTATGCTAATGCTGGTCCATCCTGATAAGGGAAACACAAGTCTTGTATTAGCTTTTCTAAGGCTACAATTATATACTTATTGCATATACATACACACACACATATATATGTGTATATATATATGTATATGTGTGTATATATGTATATATACATGTGTGTGTGTGTATTACTTTGGTAGCTTAAAACAACAGAAACTTGTTCTCTTATATGTCTAGAAGCCAGAACTCTAAAACAACTTGTCAGCAGTGTTGGTTCCTTCCGTGGGCTCTGAGGTAGAATCCATTACTTACCTCTTCCCTATTTTTTTATGGCTGCTAGCACTCCTTAGCATTCCTTGGCTTATAGTTACATAACTCTGGTCTCTGTCTCCGTCTTCACATAGCCTTCCCTCTGTAGCTTTGTGTCAAAGCTCCTTCTCCTTTTTCATGGAAGACTACCAGTCACTGGATTAGAGCCCATTCTAAATCTTGCCAACCCAAGATGCTTAATTATATCTGCAAAAACACTTTAAAAGTAAAGTCACATTCATAGGTATTGGGGGTTAAGACTTGGTCATATCTTTGGGGGAAACACTAAGTATTCCACTAGGAGTTTTTACAAAAGTATGAGAACAAAGGTTCTTGCCCCACCTCTCTTTGATTTCAGTAGCTGTGCTGGGCACCAGAAATGTATAAATGAGTAAAACCAATGCAGCCTTTCTCCTCATTCTTCACTTTCCCTGCTGCCATATGCCCTATTTTTTTCTCCCAGTCTCGAGTCTAACTAGTGCCAGATCTGAAAAATAGACAACAACAACAAAAAAAATCTGTTAGTCAGTACAAATAATTTATCCTGCAAGAAAAAATAACCACCATATCTCAGTGCCTTAAAACAACAAAGGTTTGTGCACTATTCATTATTCTGTCTATGACATAATAGCTGAAGCTCTTCTCTTTGTCATTCTCACTCAAAGACTGAGGCTCTTGCTTCTGTAACAGCTAAGGCGGGAAAAGCGACAGTAGAAAACCAGAACACTGTCTTTTAAAGCTTCTGCCCAGTTTGGGCACTTATCACTTTCACTCCTTAGCATCGGTCAAAGCATGTCACATGGTCATGCCTAACTCCAAGGGCAGGCAGAGAAGTATGATCCTAGAGTAGACTTAGAAGTGGAAAGAACTAGAAAGAGTCAGTGAATTGCTCTAATAACGCTCACAAACATTCTACTGCTTAATTATCTTTAATGGATGTATCTCTCCTGTAGATTTAAGTTTACATTCCCTAGCATGGCATTCCAGGCTCCATGGTGATCCTAATCTGTTTTCACCTTCATTACCATCGTCACCACATAGTTGCACTATTCACTTGCATTTGGCTACTCGGGATTCCCTGCCATGCCACGCTATCTTCAGTCACAGGAGAAGGAGACACAAGAATAACCTGTGTCTTTACTCCTTATTCATACTCCAAGTTTTTTCTTAATGGTCACTTTTTTCGTTATTGTAACATTCTTGTTGTGGTAACAATGATTTACAATATTGCGTATAATTTGAGGCATAGGTTCAGATGTATGTTACACTGTCATATGCACCACCAAAGCAACCACAATCTTCCACTATAGTCCATTGGACTCCTTCCCACTCCCCATGCTCTTTTCCCCATTTCCCCACTCCTGGTAGCTTCAGTTCTACACTCATATTTCTAGGGTTTGTTTCGGTTTCATTTTTCTGTTCTTTTGTTTTGTTTCTCTATATTCCACATATGAGTGAAATGATCTGGTATTAGCCTTTCTCTTTCTAACTTGTTTGGTATAACCCCTCCACTGTTATCTTGTCACAAATGGCAAGATGTCATCTTTCTTAATAGCTGAAGAGTATTCCATTGTGTATATAGACCAGATCTTCTTAATCCTTCTTAATCTGTCATTGCACCTAGGTTGCCTCCATAACTAGGCTCTTGTGAATAGTGCTACAATTGGTATAGAAGAGCATATATCCCTTCATATTGGTGTTTTTGCACCTTTTGGGTGGATGCCAAAAATGAGACTGCTGGATCATATGGTAGATCTGCATTTTAATATTTAGAGACACCTCCAAACTGTATTCCATTGGGGTGATATTAGTCTAAATTCTCACCAAGATTGTATGAGGGCTCCTTTTTCTCTGCACCTCTCCAACACTTGTTAGTTCTAGTCTTTTTGAAATGGGCCATTCTCACAAATGTGAGGTACTATCTACTGTGGTTTTGATTTATTTCACTTCCCGGATGAGAGGTGATGATGAGCATTTTTCACACGTACCTGTTGGCCATCTGTATGTCTTCTTTGGAAAAGTGTCTATTTAGCTCTTCTGCCCATTGTTTAACTGGTTTGTTTTCTTTTTGTTGTGTTTGTCATTTCTTTGTAGATCCTGGATATCAACCCCTGGTTGGAATGGTCACCTCATTTTTTAAGTCTTCTCCTCAGAATTATTCCTCCCATCTGCAATCACATTTCATTGTTACATAACTTATTCCCTCTTTCACATATTTACTCCAAAAACAACCATGTGCCAGGCACTAAGCTACAAGAGAGAAATGGGCATAGCCCCAAATCCTCAAAAACTTATTGCCTAGGGGCCTCCCTGGTGGCACAACAGGTTAAGTCACAGCACTATTAAGCTGTCCACAGCCACTGCAGCACGAGTTAGATACCCAGCCAGGGATCCTCCCACATGGTGTAGCAGACTTCTCCTGTCTTGCCTGCTGCTCCCCTCAGCAGTGTATTTCAGTCAATCTGCCTGTTCTGCTCCCCACTCTGTCTCTCGTGGATCCTCTCACCACCCCATACCTCTGGCCTACATCCCAGCTTGCATGCATAATTAAAAAAAGAAACTTATTGTCTCGTGGGGGAGGAAGGAGAGTAACAGGCAATTACAATACCAAATTACACATATCACTGTGGGAGAAGCATGAGGTGCCTGCAAAGCCAGGCACATGACAATTTCCCAGAGGGTATAACAGTTAAACTGAGGCCTGGGGGTGGGGGAGATGGAAGCAAGCATTAGCCAAGAAAAGAAATGGGGAGCCCCGTAGATGTTAGAACATGTGATGAGTTTAGAGAACTGAAAATATGTACTTAAGAAATAGGGGGGAAATATGTAAGATGTATTGTAAAGCAAAATGAAGGCATCCATAGATCTTGAAATGGAGAACAGAAGATTGCCTATTTCCTACTTTCATAATTCATCAGAGTAACTAGTTCCTGAATTTGGCCTCCTCAATCTATCATTTTCTGAGCTGAATGTATCTCTTTTTCTTTCAATGTTATCTCCTATCATTATGTGTTGTCTTCTTTTTCTCTATGCCCTTTTGCTTAATATCCCATATTATGTTAATATTATTCAGTATTAATATTTTTATATCAACTTTTGGGGCAGTATCTCTTTTTCTCATCTTTCGTTTTTAATAATTCCATTTCCATATCATTTTAAGTTTTGTCTATGAAAAACTTACATTTTATTTTTTATCTAAATGGTGAGATGTCTGTGTCCAATATTAGACGAGTGTAACCTTCATCTATTTACCGTAATTATTGATAGAGCTAAACTAATTTCTACCATTTTCTCTTCTGTTTTTAAATTTTTTTGCTATTTGCACTTTTTAATAAACTATAAATTTATATAATATATGCTCATCTGTAACAAATATAAATTTAGAACTGAAATGAGTAAATTTAAGAAACTGAGAACAAGAGCTAGAAAATATTAATCATTCATTAAATCACCCTCCTTTAGAAAACATTCATCATCAGTATAATAAAATCACCCATCCCCCACCAAAAAAATAATTTTGTGTTTGTCATTGACCTTCTTCCTCTGGATGAGACTACACAGGAAACCCCTAATCCTTGTGGTTCCTAATCTTGTTTATATATCATCTATCCTCTTGAGTCCTTACTTAACCTTGCTGCCATATGTTTTCAATATAAAGCTGTAACAAAGGAAAACTGTAATTACCAAATCTCTTCCTTTCAGCTATTGAAATAAGGTGATTTACAGAAATGCAAGATACTACAAACCAAGGGGATTTTCCAGTGCTCAAACAGCATAGCTTCCAGGAGATGTTGAGATAAAAATGCTTTCTTGTGGCCAAGCCCCTGGGCCTGGAATCCAAATGGATTATATATTTCATAGCCAGGTAAGGTTATTCTTCTATATGCTGTGTTCTGAGAACACTGCTTAAACTGGAGGAAAATCACAGTATTGTCCACAACCTTCCTGAAAATGGTCAGAAGGGACTCCATTCAAATACAAGTGCTTGTATCCTGTAGGTGATATTGACTCCACTACTCAGTGACTGATTATCCGCTTAACAGATTTTCCAGATTTGCAACTTCCTCTAAGCTTTGATGGCATCAGCCTCAATGTAGATGAAGCATGCAGGAAGGCAAGACTGCCTTTAAAAAACACAAAACCCAACCATATCAGATAAACAAAACTTTCAGCAATACCTTACTGTTAGCATTATAGACACCATGGGGAAAATACTAAAACGGTATTGTTGCCTAAGGAGGAATTTACTTTGCACTTGCAACCAACCTGATTCTACAATACTTCAGCAAGGGCTAAGGATCCTAAGGGAGGGAAATGGGCCACGTGAGCTCTGATGGATGTGAAAGGTAAAAACAGGCCGGGGATGTGGTCTTGCTTTGTGACAAGTACCCAGCAGGTGAACCTGGGGAGTAGGGAGGAGGTATGACTGGGAAGAAATGGGGTGTAGAGAACTGGGAAGGTTGCTGTCAAATCTCTCATTTTCCAAGCTCTCTCAGTTCAGCTTGTCATGGAAACCTGAGCTATGACCCATTTGACAGCAAGTTAGCACTTTCTATACTTGATAAGAAGGAACAGTGAAAATGTCAATGTTAAAGAATTGAGAATTAGAAATGAATTGTTTTTATTCAGCATTAGCTTATGGTAAAATGACTTAAACAAAGTATTAGCTGAACTCAAGTTTATCCTTCCCAGAACAGAGAGCAGGCAGCTGTGCATAGGCCAGCTGCAGAGCCAGGGCCAGCCACATGTTTCATTTCATAGTGTCTTTGCAGGTTTCATAGCTCTTGTCTGCACGCAGCTGGCCTGCTGAGTTATGGTGCTAGTGCAACTAAGGGCATAAACACAAACCTCATGAGGACACTCAGCCCAATTCACTGAGCAAGTATTGCCTGGCTTGAAGTCCTGTTTTCCAAATACAAACAACTGAGTACAGGAAGTGTGTTAAAACTAGGGCAGAGGCTTTTCAAAGGGTATTCTCAGTGGTTCCCAAGCCTGGCATTTGTTTTCAAAAATAAAAATTTCCTAACCCATAGCCCTCACAAAAACAACTAAATTAGAGTTCACAGGTAATTAGAAATCAGAGTTTTTTGGGTAAACAAACCACTCAGGTTTTCACCCATTATTGCCAAGCAGCTGTATTTGGGAACTCTGGTTATTCTCATATAACCCCCATTATAATTTTACAATTGTATTAGTTGTTCCATTTTACAGATGAGAAGGCTGAGGATAAGGAATAGGAAGCTGCTTGTACAACACTACTAGAGTCTTAGCAGGCATCAGACCTAGGTTGGTCACCAAAACCTCCACCATAACTACAACAGTGTCAGAAGCTTCACTGTCTCAAGTCCACTAACTACCCACTAAGAACCACTTTCCCTAAGGACTGACTGTATGCACGTTTCTGAAGGAGGCAACAAGTTTTGGTGTGGTCTTTCTCTGATGAGAGCTTTCTCTTCCTCCCACTCACACTGGGAGCTAATGATGCTTCAGTCTCCTGAGATTTATAGATCCTACATTCTTTCACATCAAGAACCTATCAACTTAGGCCCTTCTCCCCCAACAACTGGGTGTTTATGATCAACATAGACTACTGGGAAAAGGTGGAAGGTGAACCTGCCACACCCTCCCAGAGCATCCACCCTCTTTACCTGGCAAGGACCAATGTCATTATCCCCAAAATCCATCCAACCACCTCCACTTCCTCTGTGAAGGTTCATGTATGAAAAGGCTTTTGCTAACAAGGCAAACTGCTTGTACAATTCATTCTACCTTTTAATAAAAATGCATCTGCAGTTGCCATGATTACAATGCTTCCATAAGTATGAAAAAACTAGGGTGGACAGACTTCCACCCCAAAACAAAGAAACTTATGTTTGTGTTAGTCTATGTAGCCTGATTGTAGCTAAAAAATATTTTCCTTTAAACTCCTTAAAATAATAAACCTGTGGAAACAAAAGATAGCTGAGGCTTCAGAGTAAGAATTAACCATAGCCAAAGGAATCATTCGAATCGATTCTGGTGAGAATTTCAGACTTAGGGAAGAGGGCTTTACTCTGGCCTTCAAACATTTGTCCCAGGAAGAGCTCACACTGTGTTGTATATCCTGTCTATTCTGCATTAGTTGCATAATGGTCTGGGGAAGACAGTGTAGATGGAGCCACTAGAGGGAAAAAAAATGATATAGATTTGTTCACATATATTCTCTATTGAAGGAAAAGGAGAGAAACAATAGAGACTGATTATGCTATGGGGTTCTCAAATTTTAGTCCTCATAAAAAACACCTGGTAAGCTCATTAAAGTATATTTCCAGTTTCAATTCCCAGAGATGCCAGTGCTCTGGTCTGGCCTGTGGCTTGGGACTCTGCATTTTCATGAATAATTTCAGGAGCTTCTGATACAGAATTCAGATTCAGATTGTTATTTCTACTTAAATAATTCTCAAACCTCAGGAAAGTTTCAGAATAGTAAAAATGAACACCAGTGTACCTTTCACCGAAGTCAAGGATCAGCAAATTTTCAGTGAAGGAACACACAGTAAGTGCCTTCAGCTTTGTGGGCTGCATCTTCTCTGTGACCATTGCTCACCTGTCATTGCAGTAGAGAAGCCACAGTCAGAATGTAAGCAGAGGAGCAGTAGTGTCCCAATGAGGTTATTTGTAGACACCAAAATTTAAATTTCACATAATTTCCATATCATAAAATATTATTCTTTAGCCAACCTATTATCTTTAAAGATATAAAAACCATTCATTCGTAGCTCAAAATTGGTACCAAAAGTTACAGGCTTACTTTTGCCCTGTAGGTCAGTTTGTTAGTTCCTAGATGGACCTTTTGTGATCATAAAGACTAAGCTTCTGTGAGGATGAACTTTAAACTTGACCATCGCTTGCCTTTCATATCCAAACGAATCACATTGTGCATCGTAGGAAAACATTTTAATGATTTTATTAAGCTGTTTTCTGACCTGCTTTGTTGCATTTTCACTTCACCTTTTGTTTCCACAGCTTCCTATGGCTCATATTTTTGGACATCTGGTGGAGCACAGTTCCTTATTTAGAAATCATACTTTCACCAGTTCTCTAATTTTATCACATAAAAGTAAAGTCTGTAAGCTCTTATCATTTTCAACATGGTTACAACTGCAGGGGATTATGTTCAGTAAAATAAGTGAGGAGAAGACAAATACCGGATGATTTCATTCTTATATGGAATAGAGAGGGGGGAAAACTGACAAACCTAAATCAAAACAAACCCTAGAAATATTGCAAAATAGAACTTTCAGAGAGGGGGGGGGGGCTGAAAGGCCTAGAGTAAAGGACTAGGGTGCTTTGATGGTGGGTGTGGTGTGGTGACATACATCTGAGAAGAACCTACCCCCCCTAAATCATATACAGTGTTGTAAACCAGGGTCACCTCAATTAAAAAAAAGTCAAGTTTGTGTGTAGCTTCCCCACAACACTGGGACCTAACCAAGTAATCATTTTTTATTAAGTTTCTTTTTCTTTGAAGATACAGGTACAAAAATATGTCACTCAACCTTCCAAATCACTCCAAAGGCCCAGCAAGATGTGGATGGCATCTTGTGATGTGAGAGACTGGGGATACCCTGCCTTCCTTTTTTCCTCCTCGCCTTTTGTTGAAAATGGGATTCAGGGCCTCCCTGGTGGCGCAACGGGTTAAGCACAGCACTATGAAGCTATCCAGAGCCACTGCAGCACCAGTTAGATACCCGGCCAGGGAGCTTCCCACACGGCGCAGCAGACCTCTCCTGTCTCACCCACTGCTCCCCTCAGCAGTGTGCTTCAGTCGATCTGCCTGTTCTGCTCCCTACTCTGTCTCTCATGAATCCTCTCACCACCACAAACCTCTGGCCTACACCCCAGCTTGTATGCATAAATAAATAAATCTTGAAAAAAAAAAAAGAAAATGGGATTCAGCCTAGAGAGTCTGCTCATTTCTAGCAAACTGGGGTATTACCAAGCTAAGATTAAGAGTAATGATACAAATCTGTGACAAAATTATCCCCATCTCCCTCTAGGGGAATCTCTCAAGTTATTCAACATGGTTTTGTATCTGAAAATCAAACAGGAATTCTGGAGGGTAAACTCTAACGCTGCGTCATGAATTCAACAAACATTGGCACAATGTAATCTAAGGACTCATCTAGCAAGACCAACTAAAAAAACACTTAACTAAGTCCAGACCCACTTACTGAAATACTTTTCAACTGGCCTTAACCAACATTACCTCATCTTTAAGGACTGAGCGCCTAGTTATCTGAAGCATCACTTCATTGCCCACCCCTCCTCAAGACAAAGTAATCCACTTAATGGCGCAAGGATGTGGTCTCCTCTGATCAAGCTAGAGAAGAGCAGCCATCAATTGCCCTCCCCACCCCCATGGCTAAACATCAGCTTAGCGGCTGCTTTGGAGTCTGGATTCCACAAGCCCATGCATCTGCCTTTCATCTTCTCACAAGCACTCTCTTCCAGCCTCTGAAGATATTAAATGGCAGGTTGGCTCAGGTGAAGCAGGGCTTTCACAGCAAAGACTTAAAACCGGAGTCTGTCGACATACGAGAAGGTCCTGTATTTCTAATCAGCTGGCTGATGTGTGGATGGTCACATTTCTGGATCTCGACCAATTGCCTCACCTGATGGAAAATGCTTATGAGCTTATAAATCTCCTCTGAATGTATTTTCCCAGCAGAAATAAAACAGATTGCTAGGTCCCAACTGCCTGAAATGCGTGTATCAGCTTAGACGACCAATTTAACAAATTGAGATGATTACGGACTAAAAATTGCATTTAAAAATTTAACGGGAGGCAACAGTGAAATGCTTTGTTTAGGGCTGTGTGTTCTGTAAGTAATACAGGAGTCAAAAAAATTTTTAAAGAGATAAATATAATCTACAGTCACAAAAAATTTATCAAATTCAACAGTGGGTGTGCTGTAATAGCACAAAGGCTCCTAAAACTGGCTGCATGTTAGAATCACCTAGGGAGCTTTAAAAAAATTCCAGTGCCCAGGCTGCACCCACACCAATTAAATCTGAATGTAAGGGTTAAGGTGCAGCGTCCAGTCCTCTGTAGTTCGTACGCTTCCCAGGCAGTTCCAATGTGCAGCCAAGGTTAGGAACCTCTACATTGGAAAATGTAATCATTGCCCTTCTGTACCTTAGTCTCACACAATCTACAGTTTCCCTTACTCATTTCTACCAGTAACTTCTTTATAGCTGGAATCTGGAATAAAAAAATGATTGATTGATTGATTGATTGAATGAAACACATACATAAAAAATACATGCACACATAACTTTATTTAATTTAGGTCCTGATTATTAACAAGTAAGTGAGGCCAATGAGTGCCCTGAAACTGACATATCTTCTCCAAATGTTTAAAGAACCAAAATCCAAAAAATACACATAAAAGATCTTTAAGTCATAAAAAACACACACACACATACTTTAATCACCTTCAGGAACCATGATCCAATAATATAATTAATAGGTAAGATCTCATTCATCAATATACAAAAAATAAAAATAAAACAAAACCCTAAACTTTAAGACATGTGCCTTTAGCAAGAGCACTTACAGTTAGAAATGTTTATTGGTAGCACTTTGAGGTAGCATATTTTGTAAAGTAACAGAAGTCACAGAGCTGCTCTGTAATTTCTCCTGGACATAAAGCGACAAGCCATTGTTGACCTTTGCTCTTGGTAGAGGAAGGAGAATTGTCTGTTCTCCTTGCCAAGCCAGTCTGAAAACACTTCTCAACATCTCGCCGTGGCCATCCTTCCACTACATGTCATGCAACATGGTTTTAGGAAAAGGTATAGGCATTTGGATACATCCTTCATCTTGCTGCACTCAGGCTGTGGAGGCTGTGGAGCCAATGTCTTCTCACCACGTGGAATCCTCACCAGCAGGAGATACAGACACCCAGTGGAAAGGGAACGAGGGCTTTGTGGCATCGTTTTCTAATTGGCCCTAACAATTTAAGAGTAGCTGACTCCTCTACAGGTAGAAGAGGTTCATTTCTGAGTTATTCCTTTCATGATTCAGGACCTTAAGTACTCTCCCTTTTATCTCACCCAAGTACAAAATTGGGGGGTATCATTAAGGTTTCTGCAATTTTTGTGGAAGGATGGTGAAAAGCATTACAAAAAAAATCCACACACAGTAATAACAACTAAAAACCTGGGTGTAGGAGGAACCCCACGAACAGACTTCCTTTGTGCAAGTCAAAATGACACAAGTTTTGAGTTTAACAGGCTGCTTCTTTAAAAAAATGTAAATATTCAGCTCAGCTCTGCATCTTAAACACAAATATACAGGTGAAACAGGCTAAGGCTTAAAGCTGCAAAAATGGTCCCGACAACCTCATGAAGGTCCCAGACCTTCATGCAGGCTGAATATTTTGCTCAATGGTCACAGATTAAAGAGATGTCTAATCCCTAAAAGCCCTTTTGTCCCAATTCTTCCTGTCTGGAAAGCTGAACCCTTCGAAAGAATCAACATATAAATGAATAAAAATAGCACATGTCCAGGCAAAATAGGGCATGAGCTGGGCTTGAGTTGCCACTGAAAGTTCTGTCATTTAGTAGTATATAAAATCTCAAAGGCTGCCGGGAACAGGGGCCTAGGCAGCCCCAGACAAGCCAGCCGGTCACCCAGGTCAACTGCTGAACCAAAGCCAATGGACACAATCAAGAATTAGACTTCAAGTATCCAAGGTGCTACAAGAGCTGGCCCCCTAAAGGACACAGGCTGACTCTCAGAAGCCCTCACCCACCCCCACCCCACAACATCCATTATACAAAAGCTAAAACACTGCTCACGGTCACTAGAAAACACTGGGGTAGAAGGTGAGGAATAAAATAACTGCTCTCTGACTATACCAGCCTAACAAATACAAATAAAATCTTTAACATTTTGTACAACTAGAAGGTGCGTGAGCTGGTATTCAAGCAATCACTTTAAATCTTTCTTTTCTCCCCTTTCGGTATCAAATAGGAAAATGGTTCCATTGGGTTAACAGTGTCATTCTAAAATGCCATAAATTAAATAAGTTAGTTCACATTTTTTCGCCCAGCACTTAAGTTACAGTTAGTCTCTAATGTGCTTTCGAAGTTTGCTTTAACAGTTCCAGGTCTTTCCTGCGGACAGTGCCAGCTCCGTGGCAGCCGTATTCACCCAGCTGCAAAGGGATGAAGTGTTCGCGCAGCCCAAGGCCCTGGCCAGCAGGACTGGTGACTAGCTTAGTCCACGATGGTTTAAAGTTTCCACTGAATCCCAAAAATATGGTACTCCCTAAAAAAAAAAAAAATTCAATTTACATATCTACTAGTTCCAGACAAGATAAAGTGGGAGGTGACTTGGAGGTGTGTGAAGCAAAGATGGTTATGCGACAAACAACAAAACTACAGTTCCCTATGTCAGCGAATGAACTCTTGCCACCCACCTCCCGCCCCAAGTAACAACTCACATGCCAACACACTTCCTCTAACACTGTCTTCTTAGAAATAATCTTAATGACGTCCACCCCAATAAAACAAGCTCATGGAGATGGTCTGGAAGCTATATTCCACCATAAAAACATATGTATTGTTGACCTTATAAGAACTTCACAGGAAAAAAAAAATACAAACCTTTGTTATAAAGATGAGTCGGTTTGGCTAATCCCAGAGATACTAACGAATCGGAAATATTTAACTGCTTTATTTCTCCTCTTGTGCTCAACAGTACAATTGACCTGTGACAGAAAACCAGAGCAAATTTCAATCATTCAGCAAGTATTAACTGACTACTCTTCTAAGCTGAATACAGCATAGAAAAACTAGGTTAAAATGCAGAATTCCAAAAAATAAAATAAAATTGGAGCCAGACGCTTTTTCATACCTACTGTTACAAGTTTCCTGTCCTACCCAGAACTGATGTCGCTCTTACCAGGGAAGGGGAGGTGCTCTATACATAGGGAAAACAAAGATCAATTGGGGTAAACTGACCTTTTGTGTAAACCAAGGTCCACAGCATAGCTACCAGGGCAGAAAGGAACTTGAATTCCTCTCCTTATCTCCAGGATATGACCAACCCCCTCAAAAGAGAGGTTTTGCACATGTATGTCTTTCTTCCAAGATCAACAAAGGAAAATCAACACACTAGGGCTCTTACAAGAGAGACCAGACACTTGTCCAATTAAAAATCAACTTGCATTTTAATGGCCAACAGGTGTATGAAAAAATGTTCAACATCCCTCACAATAGGGAAATGCAAATCAAAACCTCAATGAGATACCACCTTACACCAGCAAGAATGGCACATATTAAAAAAAACAGGGAACAACAAATGTTGGCGAGGGTGTGGAGAAAAGGAACTGCTGGTGGGAATGCAAACTGGTCCAACCACTATGGAATGCTGTATGGCAGTTTCTCAAATTGCTAAAAATGGAGCTTCCGTATGACCCAGTAATACCACTTCTGGGAATCTACCCAAAGGACACAAAAACATTAATCCAAAAAAATACATGCACCTGTATATTTACTGCAGCACTGTTTACAATAGGTAAAATATGGAAACAACCCAGATGCCCAAAAATAGATGATTGGATCAAGAAGATGTGGTACATATACACAATGGAATACTACTCAGCATTCAAAAAAAATAAATATATGCAATTCGCAGCAACATGGATGGCGCTAGAAGGGATCACGCTTAGCAAAATAAGCCAGAAAGAAAGAGAAAAATATTGAATGGTTTACTTATAACAGGAATATAGGCTAACCAAGTAAGAAACAGACATTCAGCAAGGGAGGGGGAGGATAAGGGCTCAAAACTAGAGGAAAAAAGAGCACAAGGGACTATGGTGACGGTTCACGGATGAATCGGTGGTGGGTAACCTATGGGGAATACACAATAATGTAAAAAATATGAATTAAAAGAGAAGAGTAAAAAAAAAAGAAGAAGAAAATCAACTTGCATTTTTCTAGCCACTTCCAAGTGACCCAGTAATGGTTGCATAGACCATATCACCACACAATGGTGTCCAGGGGCACATCAGAGGCACAGAGAACCGCAGTGGTAAGATTACCTATAAAATGGGTCATGAACCTTCTGAGCAAGTTGGGTGCAATGTAGCTCAACTTAATACTAAAAAGTGGGGCCTGCCTGGTGGCGCAGTGGTTAAGCACTGTGCTGTGGAGCTGTCGCCAGCGGCGACGCGAGTTCAACACCCAGCCAGGGAGATTCCCACATGGCGCAGCAGACCCCTCCTGCCTCGCCTGCTGCTCCCCTCAGCAGTGTATTTCTGTCCATCTGCCTGTTCTGCTCCCCACTCTGTCTCTGGTAAACCCTCTTGCCGCCCCACGCCTCTGACCTGTACCCCAGCCTATATGCATAAATAAATAAATCTTTAAAAAAAAAAAAACAAAAAAAACCTAAAAAGTGAACAATCATTTTCCCAAGTATCAAGCTTTTCTCCTTGACTAGCCTTCCCACCATTTGTAAACTCTTCTAACATCCAAGTTCTTGTCATTGATTTGCAGTGGCTTATCAATGATGAGCAGCTTAGACCCCATGGGCATCAATCTGAGATGGGGAAAAATGAAAATCTTTCTAGCATCCTAAATGCTCGCAGAGTAAAAGAACGGGCAGACAAATCAAAGCTCTGAGTTAGCCAAGTGTCAGCTCTGTGGTGGCTTAGCTCCCATTACCGAACAAGTTTCACCTACTTTGGAGAGATGCCTGCTTTTAAGTATTCTTCCATGTGACTGACTTCAGTTAGAGAGAAAAACTTTTTTTCCACCAATCGGAAGGGAACGCTGCAGGCATCCACAGTAAGGAGCAGGACCCCCGCACTTCGGAAGGTAAAGTCGGTGCCGTTGACCTGAGAATATAAAAATGTCTTCTGCTGTCATCACCGTTTTATTACCTGCAGGATGCCTTGTCTTTACAGCCCTTTGTCTTCTAAACCCTTGAATCATTTTATTTCTAGGCTTCAGTGTGCATATTTCCATTTACTCTTTCTCCATCAACATCTCTGCCTGTGTTCTCATAGACCTCTCCTTGCCCCATTGTTACTGGCCGGTTAAGATGCTCTGAGCAAGGCTTGGATGTCCACGTTCTGCTAAGGAGAGTGACTCCTGCTGCAGGTTCAAAGTCTTTATTCTCACACATGCACTCTTCTTTAGGGCACAAGCTTTCTCACTACGCAATCCACAGGCAGTCTGTAGCTCAGATAGCTCAACTACTTCGTTAAAAACAAAACAAAATGTAAATCATGCCTAAACTCACATAAATCATACCAGGGTTTAGGGAGTCAGAGTGCCTCATCTCCTTTGTTCCAAATATAGCTCTCCTTTAAAATCGAAATGGAAAAGCAGTCATTTTACCAGAATTTAAGGCTAAGGTTTTACTCTATATGCATACAGAGTTCACAATTATTGTGAGCTGAAATTTACACTGTCCTTATTAAATTAATGGTTTGTGATCTTTTCAAGAAAAAAGAACTCCAAGCATTTCCAATTCTCATTAACTGCTCAGACAAAAAAGAAGAAAACTTAATAGGCAGAAAAATGATCCAATACTAATTTAACCCATAGACACTGTCTGCAGTTATAATGTATAAAATCATAAACTAAACTAAAAGCTAACAAAGGAGAGATACTCTAACTACTACACCTGTCTTTCCTTAGAGAAATTATATTTAACTTTTATTTCTAGTCATTACTTATCTCACAGGAATCAAAATGGCTTTTTATTTATGTTTGAATTGCTGTCATTCAAGAATAATTCTGAAAGTGCTTGAGATAAAGTGCCATTTTATATTTGGAAAGACTGGAAATAATTTCTGTTTAAAAAATAAATCTGAATACTTAAAATTGAAATTGATTTAAGAAAAAAATATGCTGCTTGACATACTCAAACTGTCCTCTTAAAATATAACCCTCAAAACCTGTTGTTTAAAGGTAACACAAACCTTTCCACAATAACTAAAGCAAAGCCATGTCCTAGCAAAGTCACTGTAGGGCATGTCTATGAGAAATCATGGGGGTAAATATGACAAACATGGTGTCCTAGGTGTTCATGACTATTTTAGGGTAACATGCAGCAACTGAGTCAAACAATGTCTTCAGACTTTGAGAGGTTTTTTGGGGTAAAACAATATTTTCTTTAATTTGCCAGTGAATTGTATAGAAGTGAGACTCAGCCCCCACTTGCTTCCTTTATGCAGCTGACTCCCAGCAGATAACATGCCAGAAGACCGGGATCGCAGTCTTCCTGTAGTAGACTGCACACAAATTTCACGCCATACATTACTTCATGAACATACTACAAAATGAAGAATTGCCAACTTAGGGCCACACTTGAGAAAATTTTGAGTTATATTTATGTGGGGATATTTTATTGTTGATTTCAAATGTTTTTATTGCAGTAGGAGCAATTCAAGATGAGATTCATCCTCTTGACAAATATTAAGTGTACATTACTGTTGATTGTTGGGACAACGTTGTAACAGCAGATATCGAGGGCTTATTTATCTTACTCAATGGAAAGTTATTGTCTGTTGATTAATATCTTGTCATTTCATCCACCTCCTTAAGAAGGGATATTCTTAAATCAGAGCTGTTAAAAAGTCAACTTCAAGCCCTGAAAATTGATGGTGATGGTGACTGCACAATAATGAGTGCGCTTCCCATCACTGAACTGAACTCTTAAAAATGGTTAAGATGGTGAACTTGATGTTATAAGTATTTTTGCCACAATAGAAAAAATTAGAAAAGAAAAAAGGTAAGATTAAATTTTGTCCAAATAGGTGGATTTGTCACCAGGATAAAACAAAAGCAAGAAGCTGAATCAGTACACAAGCCAGATGGAACTTACAGAGATAACAGAAGGATCCCCTCGCTGAGTCTCTGCTTTACTGGGTGACTGGAACTGCACGGGGAGGTAGTTTCTATGAGGATCACTCGTAAACACCACCTATACAGGGAAGAAGGTCCATATTTATGTCAACTGAGTCTTCTTCCAACAGGGTCCCCTCAAAATAAATTCAATTATATCAAAGCCAGACTTTTTTTTTTTCACCTTTAACTCTTTGTATGTATTTTACGACCTGAATGAAGTTCTATCTTTTGATACAGCCTTAATACAAGAAACGTATAATCCTCATTTTCTGGAACAATCTCAGTTTCAAATAATTGTGATCTTGTTAATGAAATCAATTCAACAAATGACCAAATTGGAAGTCAGTCACTCCAGGACTGAGAAAAGAAGTGGAGATGACAAGGTCCACTCTGTTTAAAAACGTTCTGTGGGCTGTGCATACAGAGTTAGACCCACAGAAGGGTCTAAACTCTTCCACCTGATCTGCAAAGTGTCCCATGAATGGACTCACATTTTACACAGTTCCGTGTCCCCAAAGACAGGGCTGCACTCTGAGAACGTGTCATTAGACAATTTCATTATTGTGCTGCTGTCAGAGTGTCATCACTAAACCTAGATGCTGCAGCCCACTGCACTCCCAGGCGAGTTGGAACATCCATTCATTTTTGATTGAACATATTAAACATGGTGTGATTCTCTGCAGGCCCAACTTACCACTGTTCCATCACAAGGCAGGGCAGTGAGCTCACAAGTGCATCCCATCCTTTCCTGTCTCTGCCTTTGCAGATATGTTCTCCCTAAGAACACACTTTTAGCCCTTTTCTTCCTACACCTCCAAATTAAATTATTCCCAGTGTCCAGGCTCCTTCTTCCCTCTCCCCTGAAACCTCTTCTCACTCAAATACACCCTTATCTCGCATACAATTTAGCATTTGAAAGTATATAACCTTGTAAACCGATGCCAACAACTTCACTGCAGGAGTGAGTGATCATCACTATCGTGAGCATTTAGAAGCTCAACATTTCTTTGGGGTTAAAAATGCATGTGAATTTTCCTTCTTACTTCTATACATGCATTTGTTTTTGATATTCAAAACAAGAATTTCCTTCAAATTTCCAAGTAAAAGTGATCTTCTCAGATATTTCAAATACTTTGCCACTGCACAAAGTCAGTAACTGGTATATTTTTGAAATGCCAATTCTGACCAATTTTCAAGCATAGAAAATAAAGACTGACATGCAATGTGTGAATTCATTTACAAGATACATACATCACCAATGGTTAGATCATTTCATAAATTGTAATATTTATTAAAATTCTTATTATAAATTACATAAAATCTTTTTAGCAATGAAGGACTTCCTTCACAAATTCAGCTTGAGAATTAAGCTGGAGGATTTACTCTCCCCCAGAGAGCCTTTCAAAATGTCACCTTCACAATCAAAATACTACATGTGTAAGAGGGTGGTCCTCAGGAAAGGGGAGTGTTCCAGGTTCCCTGCCCCACCCAAGGGAGGGTGGAGCTGAGCAGGAGAGATAAAAAGTTGGAGAAGGAGAGGAAAAAAAGAAGGAAGGAAGCAGGCTGGAGAACCAGAAGAGGCACAAGGAACAGAGAGACATGTGAAGAAGCTGTACTGGTCTGGCCTGATTGAAACAGATGTGGGTGAGAGACCAGTGGAGAGCTTAACAATGGCTACATTGATCTTGATTTTGATTTTGTTCTTTTCCTCACAGATTTGTCTGACTGTTTCTGATCCTTTTCTATGGGTCCCTGCCAAAAGGTGTTTTAGACTCATGGCAGGCTTTTGGGCCTTGCTTTGGGCCAATCCCATTTGGGTAGACTTTTGCCCACAAGGTGATGGGTGGATAACTTTGGGTGCTTAGTTTAGAAACTATGTTCTTTCTCTTTTCTGTATTATTATACTAATTATATTAAAGTTTCTTTTCACTAAAGGTCTTAAATGTTTGTCTTGATGCGACAGATGGCACAATCTATTTCTAGCAGGAAGGTTTGGGGGTTCTGGGAGTGCCCCCTCCCTGCCCTGTAACACATGGACAGGCAAGTAACCCTGTTTGTGTCTTAGCTTTAGTTGTGTTGGAGAATAGAAGGGGTGCGGGACTAGTGTCTGAGATTGTGAGTAGTCACTGAAAAAACACTTAATATATATCATCATAGGAAACAAGACTCCATCTTCCTCTCCATGCATCTACCACCACCAATGAACAGAAACTAATGAGAAAAATTTGAAGTAACAACCAGACGTAGTTGACTTTTCTTCTCAAATCATTTAGAATGAAAAAAAAATGGAAAGAGATTTAGATGTTTCCTCCATGTTAATCCGCACTGTGCATATTTGTGACAATTCTTGCTTTTAAAAAATCTTCTAGTCCAATGAAATTCAAATATGAACATAGCTCAGAACCACTTGGGCTTGTTAAAGTACAGGCTCCTGGGCCCAGCCCCAGAATTCCTGATTCAGTAGGACTGGAGTGGGATCCAGGAATTCGGATTTCTCACAAGTTTCCAAGTGATGCTTATGCTGCTGGTCTGGGGACCGTCTTTGAGAACCATTTCCCTTAACCTGTATTTGTTTGTGTAACTATTAATTAGAGCATTATTAACTCTGTACTTCTTTTTCACTTGGAATTAGTCTGACTTCCTCTGAACCCCATGCCAGATTTCAGCTTATATTTTGGATTTACTTTCACTGTCATGTTTTTCTCAAAATCCAGAGATCATCTAATTATGAATCTGCAAGAGCATTTCACTTCTAGCCAAAGTCAGCCTGTACTTTTAATTACAAGTAAATATTAATAGCTCATGCTTCAAAATTAAGAATGGCTTTCTACCTTAACACTTTGTGTGCCGGAGCCCTTTAAATTTACCAGCCCTTGGGGCCAGCCATTTTCTGTGCCACTGCATGAATGGTATAAGCATTCAATAAAACACACACAACTCCTGAACTACTGGATATTAAAAAAACTATTATCTCTCATAAAACACCTTACACTTTCACCAAAACAATGTGTAAAGCTTCTAGACTGAGTACGATCAAAGAAATAGCTCCTAATAGTTCCAAATAAATCCACCGTGGCGTGAAAAACCGTAGACTAGATGAACACGTATTAATACATGAGCGGCCACCTGATACTGGTGACAAAAAACACGTACTAATACGTGAGTGGACCACAAAGTGTTAAGAAAAAGGAAGGAATTTTTTTCATGCGTCATATTTTATAGAAATTTCACACTCTCAATAAAACAAATTATTTTTGTCTCACTGCCATGAAAACCAAATAGCTGTTTTAAAAGAATCATGTCCAGGAAATAAAAAATAAAGATCAATAAATCCACAGTCATCTCCTGCTGACGTATCCCAGGGGAAGGTTCTTTTATTACAAAGTTGGACTCTCCTGCTTCTTAGGACCGCCACAACCTAAAACAAGACGAAACTAGCAAACAGACAATTCAACGCACCAACTGTGAAGAAACCTTCTGGCTCTTTCTTCCTAGTCGCAGCCCACTTACCTGACGGGTCCCACAACCTTGACACGGCCCCTTAAGCAGGGAAGGCATCGCCTTGAGCGCAGAGGGCTTTCTGTAGTACTGTGGGTATGCCCTGGTCATGCAGTTACTGATGCCTTTTGAGTCTGTTACTGCCTGGATCTTGACTCTTTCACATCCCTGAGATGAACAGTAACTGTGGCCATCCCTGTGGCTTTTGGCTTTGAGATACAAAAACAGCAACCTGCACAAATAGAAACCAATCCATGGGGTGTTAAGACTGGCTCTCCAACACACAGAAATTCCTCAGATCAACACATGACCAAAAGGGATAGTCCTCCCTTTTCTTTTTTTTTTTTTTAAAGATTTATTTATTAATACATACAAGCTGGGGTACAGGCCAGAGGGGAGGGGCGGCGAGAGGGTCCGCCAGAGTGGGGAGCAGAACAGGCAGATCAGAAATACACTGCTGAGGGGAGCAGCGGGCGAGGCAGGAGAGGTCTGCAGCGCCATGTGGGATTCTCCCCGGCTGGGCGTCGAACTCCGAAAGGTCCACAGCGCAGCGCTCAACCACTGCGCCACCAGGGAGGCCCCTCCCTTTTCTTTAAAGGAAAAGTCACTTTTCTTTTAAAGAAAACATAAATCACAAAACTAGTAATAATCATTCTTCTTTCCCTTTCTATTGTCTCAGAAGCCTAAGTCAAATGCAATACCATTTTAGAAAAATCTTAATTCTCTGTGGTCAGTAGTTCTGGAAGATATCAAAAATGATTTCTGGTTTGAATTAGTTCAATAGGTATTTTGGGAGAATGGAATTTGACTTGGCTCGAAAATTTCTTGGAAAACTTCATGTTTGTGTTGAATTTAGAATTCAGTAAATTAGTGTGGTTTATTCTTTTTTTTTAATAAAGCATTTTGGTGTAAGGCACAAAATTGGAATAATAAGAATACTAACTGTGGCTTGTTCATCTAGGGCCAAGATACGGTCTGAAATCAATCCCTCTGATGTTTGCTAAGAGCAGATGGGCCTGGGGTCCTTCTGTTTGTGCTTTGGCCAAAATCAAGCAAAATGAACAGTCCCACCCATTTTGAATTATCCTCCTACTGCCAAGATGAACAGAAAAGTAACTTCCAGGCAGCAATCCAGTATCTGCCAGCAAACCCAGTTCTTCTAAACCAAAGAAAGTCAAGATTTTAAAGGACTTGATCAAATGTGATTGATTCCTGGAGATCAAGAATTCACATCAATGAAAAGTTGCAATTAAACCACTATGAGATACCACCTCACACCTGTGAGGATGGCACACATTAAAAATGCAGGCAATAACAAATGCTGGAAAGGATGTGGAGAAAAAGGAACTCTTCTACACTGCTGGTGGGAATGTGAACTGGTCCAACCACTATGGAAGGCTGTATGGCGATTCCTCAGACTGCTAAACATGGAGCTTCCATACGACCCAGC
>PVIJ01006575.1:0-53368 GCA_004024925.1 Scalopus aquaticus
AGGACCCCCCTCTCCAGTCCCCCACACCATGAATACACAACGAATCTACATGCAGCCATACCATCAAAGAGCCTTGGGGTATCAGTGAGGTCTCTGAGTATCATCCCAGACTGGGGGTAGGGAGGTGAAGCAGGACCTCCAGTAGGTCATTGCTCTCTGCCCCTGGCCCCAAAGCCTTTGCTTTCTCCTCCTAGGGAGATCTGTACTATAAATCTCAAACCTGGGTTAGTTTCCATTGCCGTAGAGGAGCCTTAGCCCCCTGCTCCCCGTCGCCCACTGACTATGAACAAGCCGCATCTTCCTTGTGTCTGACCTCTAAGGCACCAGGGCACCAAGGTCCTCAAAAACAAGGGAGCAGTGCCCCAGAGGAAGGATCTGTCCCCCTGAGACCACAGTGGTCTCAGGGTCTCACAGCCTGCTTGGTCCTGGGTTAAAGAAAAGGGGAGCAGAGAGTTGAGGGACAGAGGTGGGGGGAGCATGGACTTGATTGGAGCAGGACCGCCAGACGGGGTGTTTGAGGGGCTGAGGAGCACCCTAGGGCCCCCCCGGACACCGCAGTAAGTCTTCCTCTCGCCCTGGGCCCCCTAGGAATGTGATCGAGGATGCTGGCCCTGCGGCTGCTCAACGTGGTGGCCCCCGCCTACTTCCTGTGCATCTCCCTGGTGACCTTCGTGCTGCAGCTCTTTCTCTTCCTGCCCAGCATGCGCGAGGACCCCGCAGCCGCCCCACTCGTCCCGCCCGCGCTTCTCCACGGGGCTCTGTTCCTGTTCCTCTCGACCAACGCCCTGGGCAACTATGTCCTGGTCATCCAGAACTCCCCAGACGATCTGGACGCCTGCCAGGGGGCCTCGGCCAGGAGGGCTCCGTGCCCCCCGCCCAGCACCCACTTCTGCCGAGTGTGCGCCAGAGTCACCCTGAGGCATGACCATCACTGTTTCTTCACCGGCAACTGTATCGGCAGCAGAAACATGCGCAACTTCGTCCTGTTCTGTCTCTACACCTCCCTTGCCTGCCTCTACTCCATGGTGGCCGGTGTGGCCTACATCTCTGCGGTCCTTTCCATCTCCTTCTCCCACCCCCTGGCCTTCCTCACGCTCCTGCCCACCTCCATCAGCCAGTTCTTCTCTGGTGAGTGGCTTTGGCAGGCAGGTTGGGTCCTATATAAAGACCCCATCCCCACCCTCACCCCAAGTTTGCCAGATCTAGCAAATAAAAATGCAGGATGTCCAGTTAAATTATAATTTCAGACAAACAACACATATCCTTTTAGTATAAGTATGTCCTAAATATTGCATGGAACAAACTTCCACCAAAAGCATTTACTGTCATCGCTCTGAAATTCATATTAACTAGGCACGTTGTATTATCTGGCAAACTCCTCTCCTGCCATCTCCTCCTTGCTTGCCCCTGGCCGTTTACTCATAAAATTATGGCAATCGAAGCAATACACTTTACTGTGCCAGGTGGGGCTGGGGACTAGCCACCCCTCACACAGCTGTGAGGTACATCCATGCTGTGACTTTCCTCTGCCTGGAACCCCCCAAGGACTTTGTCCTCTGGGGTCTTGCCAACCAACCACTGTGAGGTTGACAGTGAGGGGGCCCGGCCAGCCCCAGCAGGAGGGTAGGCCCCATTTTCCCACCCACTATGTTTGAAGCCACCACATTGTTCTCTAATCTTTAGGGGTTCCAAGCAGCGGGCATCAGGAGGTGCTGTCATGTTTAATGGTTCCATCGCCACACCACAGAGCCGTGGGCTGTTGTGGGATCTGTCCTTCTGGGAGGGCCTAACATCTGCAGGAGCTGGGCACTTGGGCCTTCATGCTGGGTCAGCTGGGCGCTCTGGCAAATGCTACACTTGGTAGTGTGTCTCAAGGAGAGTTCCCTGGCACCCAGAGGGACCTGACTGGACCTGACCCTGGGGGGCAGTTCTTACCACTTTATCTGGATTTGAAATTTGCCCCTTTTTGATTCCCTCTACTCCATCTACCCTGGCCTCTGACTCTGACTGACTTGGTTCTTGAAATTAGTAGAATACACACACATGTGTATGAATTGTTACTGCCACTTTGCAGATGAAGAAACTGAGGTTCAGATGGGATTAAATGGCTTGCCCAGGGTTTTACTACTCTTGGGTGACAGCCTCTGGCTTGCCTGGTCCTTAGACACCCACAGCAGGGCAGGGAATAGACAGTGTGTCCTCACCCACTGAACTTTCAGGGGCAACAAATATAGAATGCTGCTGCTTGCACAGAAGGCCCGGGGCTGACTTGATGTGCCGGGGCTGGACATTCGTAAAAGGCCACTCCGCCTGGGGGAAGCCTGCATGTGGGTCGCTGCTGGGGCCGCGGTGCGGCTCTTCCTGGACAGACTGTTGTGCATTTGGCAGCGAGGACACAGAGGCCCAGAGGACCCAGCTATGGGTGTTGCCTTGAGGGCTGGTGGCTGAGCTGGGCCCGGAACTCAGAGTTCGGGCCTTCTGGATCCTGGTGCTGGCATAGGAGGATGCTGGGACAGAAATAACCAGAATGGGGGAGGCTAGGTGGGCGGGCTGGGGGGTGGAGTGTGAGCACCGGCAGGTGCAGGGATGAGGAGAGCCAGAGAGTTTGATTGCACTTTCTTTTCCAAGTACTTTCATCACATAAAAATGGATGGTTCCAAAGGCAGGATCTTGAAATGGTTTGATTTGAGACAAGCCTGGGCTTGAGGCCGGTCCATATGTGCTAGGTTTGGGAGTTAGGGAAGAAATGATCTCAGGGGAAAACCAAGCCAGATCCCCGAGGGTTCCCACTATCTTTTGCTTTCTCACCTTAACCACTAGGAAAAGAGGCTGAGACTTCTAATCTCTGCCTTTCGCATCTCATCACCCTCCTTTGCCAACCTTTCATCTTTTCCCCTTGCCATCCTCTCCCTCCCACAGAACCCCCATCTGGGCAGCTTCTCTTTCAATCTCTTCTTCCCATGCTCTCAATCCAAATGGTTGGAGGTGTACCTTCTCTCATTGTCTCAGGAGGGCAAGTGAACAGGAGGGAATAAGGCATGAGATGCTGAGTAGATTGAGTTGTCCCCGATGGAGACACTGCCCCGAGCCAGGTCTGCCACCGGCACACAGGGTGGCAGTGAGTGGGTCTTGTGAGCTAGGAGTGGGCGGGATCTTCCCAAGCGAAGGTGGCTGCTGCGCAGAGGACCTCGGCTCATGACAAAGAGGTAGGGGGCTGGCCAGTTAGATTTCTTTTGGCTTCATGGGACCAGTACAGGGGTCTCAACTCTCTGAGCCTCTGCTTTCTCATCTGGGAAAGGAAGATGACACCATGTGACCTGTATTTACCTTTTGGGTAAATACACCAGCCTGGTGAGGGCAACTGGGAAATGCAACAGAAGGGGAAGGGGCTAATGGTTGTTGAGCACCTATTATATGCTTCCCACTATGCAGCCTCACTTCATCCTATCCCCATGACTGGCCCGTGAGGTGTCTGTTGTCATACCTATATTTTTAAAAGAATTATTTATTGATGCATACAAGCTGGGATGTAGGCTAGAGCTGTGGGGTGGGGGGGGGGGCGAGAGGATTCACCAGAGGCAGACTGGGGAGCAGAACAGATAGATCTACTGAAATACACTGCTGAGGGGAGCAACAGGTGAGGCAGGAGAGGGGGAAGCTTCCGGGCTGGGGATCGAACTCATGCTGCAGCGGTTGCCAATAGTTTCATGGTGCTGTGACTTAACCTGTTGCGCCACCAGGGAGGCCCTTGTCATAGCTATTTTAAAGGCTCAGGATCCAAACAGTCAGGAAAATTAAGCTGCTTCAGTATCACATAACTACTATAGCTGATTCCAAGATTGGGGGGCTGCTGGCCCCCTGAGCTCACTCTTCTCCCTCCCCACACTGTCTCCCTGAGACTGTTGCTTGATTCATGAGTCTCTTTGGGAGGGAGCAAGCTTCCTGGCTGGCCCTGGATGGCTATTAACAATGCTGGCTAATGACTTGAAAAAGGTGTTATAGATGCTTGGTGGGAAGCAAGGGTGGAGTTATTGGATGCTGTAACCTTTCTGTCCCTCTAGGAAAATTCTGTGATTTTCTAAAAGAAGCAGAACTATTATTAAATAGATCAGAGGAGCTGAGGCTAAGCAACTTCAAACATGTCCAGAGAAAGCAGGTCCCCAGAATAGCTTTTTGTAGCTGATGAATGGGGCCAGGAAAGGGCCACAAGGTCTTCCAGATACCTTGATTTAGTGCCAAAAAAAGTCTGTGGAAAAGTCTTCATCCACCCAAGCGTGTCCCTGGGGCTGAGTTGCAAGGCAGGCCTAAGCCTGACAGCTCTGATGTTCTCCTCTCTAGCTCAGGGCCATCTTCGCCTGTCGGGCTCCCTTGAGCCCGCAGGGCACCATGGTCCTAGCAGCCTTCCTCCTGCGTGTGGCTGTCTGAGCTAACCTGCGGAAGGTAGAAGTGGGTCAGAGGGCCCCGGGTGAGCCCTGTGCCACTGCTGCCCACGTGCCAGCAGAGGGGCTGCTCTAACTGGCAGATGGAGCCAGCCTTCCGTCTCCTGGTCAGCCAGGCTCATTTGTCTCCAGTCTGCAAAGAGAAACCTGCTATCAAAACCCCTTGGGCTGAGAATAAGAGAAGGTTGCTAATGAGCAAACCTAGTCAAGTCCACATCCTCTTGACTGCTGAGTCCCCCACTGCTCAGACTGAATAAGTTTGAAAAAACCAGTCTTCAGGGAGGTGGAAGTTGGAGCCTGGGGAGAGGAGGGAAGAGGTGGGTTGAGGCTGGGGATGTGGGAGAAAGCAGGGACATGGAAGAGATTTGCAGAGGAGGGCTAGGTTATAGGGAGGGGAGGTCTCTGGAGCAGGAACCCTCACCTCACTGGAGAAGGTGGCGGTGGGCTGGCCCTGCAATCTCAGAGCAGTTGGGAGGTCCTCCCCCAGCTTTACTACCCTGGCTTCCGGGCAAGTCAAGGTAGGTGTCTTAAGCAAGGTTGCAAAAGTTGTAGCCCAACCAGGACTCAGCCCTGGAAAGGAGCAGGAAAAAGCTTGATGGTCTTAGGAAAGCAATGTAAGTTCTTTTGGGATGTAGTCTCCCCCTCTGTGAAAGGACCTTCAACGGGGAACACCGCTGGTTGTAAACCAGGATTCTGGCCTTGCTGCAACTTCCTTGAGTCATGCAACTGGTGGAATCATTACTATTGTCCCCATTTTACAGATGAGCAAACTGCAACTCAGAGCAACTGTGCAAGTCCATACAGCTGAGAGAGTCAAACCCAGCAGGGACTGGTCCCCAAATCTGAAGAAGAGTGGGGGAATCTCTTACTCCATGGAGTTACTTCCATATTAACTAAATAGTTATGTAGTTTATATGTAAAGGAACATAGTGATCATGTCATACAGAGTTAAACCAGCAGCAGAGAGGCTCCAGGGAGGCCCTGCTGCAAGGCAGGGGGTAAGGCTGATAGCCATGGGAGCCTCTTCCAGCCTCACCGAGCTCTGGCTAACAGAACAACTCTGGCCTAACATCTTGGTGGCCACACTGTCCTCTTGTTAACATGAATGACTAAATTTTCCCCTAAGTTGCATTCTGCACTGCCCTTGAAACTCGTGACTTCTTGATGATGGGGCCCTGCTCTCCATCAGGCTGTTACTTTCCTGAGACTCCCCTGCCAATGATCCCAGCTGCAGAAAGAGAAGATGCTCTTGTCTAGAGAATGCCCGGGGTAGGGTCCCTCTCTAGGATCCTCAGCTCACCCTTCTCTCCCTCTGAGAAAAACTCCTCCCTGTTTCCAGCCCAGAAAGAGAAAGCAGAGAGTTGGGCAAATCTGACTCTAAGGAAATGTTAGCACCTAAGTGTTGGCCAAGGAAGTTTCCTTCCTTTCTCCCCCACGCTTCCAGCTCCCCCGTCTCCCCTCAGGAGCCATCAGCACTAAGAAAAAGTTAAAGCAACTAGTTCAGCCTTCCTCTCCCTGGCTGCAGTGCTGAGGTTGCTACAAAATGGATCTTCAATCTCATTAGTCTCCCTCCCTCCCTAGCGGAAAGCATCTGCCTGGATCGAAGTTCTGTACGTGGCTTGTGTGTAAAGCGATTCTGTTGTCTTCCCCGCCCCCACCCTCCTTCAGGAGCTGTCCTCGGTTCTGAAATGTTCGTCATCCTCATGCTCTACCTCTGGTTTGCCATTGGCCTGGCCTGCGCTGGCTTCTGCTGCCATCAGCTGCTGTTGATCCTCCGGGGGCAGACCCGCCACCAGGTGCGGAAGGGGGTGGCCGTGAGGGCCCGGCCCTGGCGCAAGAACTTACAGGAGGTCTTCGGGAAGAGGTGGCTGCTGGGCCTGCTGGTGCCCATGTTCAATGTTGGAGGTGAGAGCGCCAAGCAGCGGGACAAGTAGCAGGCACCCCATCATTTCTCTGTGTGTATTGTGACACCTCCTGAACATAAGACCACGGCACCCTTGTCTCCACTCACAACCCACTAAAGCCTTGGGCTGGTGAGGTCTTAGCATACACCCCTGGCCTGTGACACAGAGAAAGGAATTGGTTGATGGATGGTGACAAGGAGGAAACATGGCCACCAAGGCATTGCTGGATTCTCCCACAAGCCAGCTGGTGGCAGCTGTTAGGAGGTTTCTGCTTTTGTTTCTTGTCTTTGGGGTCCCTGCCTTCCTCCTCCGGCTCCCCACAGTATCTCACGTCATCGCTGCTATCTTCTAGCGCTCTTCCTCTCAACCTCGCCTTGGGAGTGGAGGTGGATTCTCGCTGTTGGGATGATGTTCCCAGGAGCTGAGACTGACAAAATGTTTAGAGAGGCAGCCACGTCAGCTCTGCCAGCTGCTGGGGAAGTTGGGAAGTGAGGGAAGGTGTCCCGGTCCCTTCTGTGGAGTTGTGGGCAATAGAAGAGACAAAGAATTGCTGTCCATCAACACCCCAACTCCCAAGTTAGGTTCTCTGTGAGACCTAAGTCGATGGCCCAGGACTTCCAGCTGCTGTTGCCTGCCCACCTGCCCCCACTGGGCCTCTCAGCACCTGACTGGCTGCTTTCTTTGCCTTTTCTCCAAACTCTGGGCTTTGCTAGATGCTGGAAAGACAAGGAAGAAGAGAGAAGGAAAGGGGAGATACTAGTAATGAGAGAGGCAAGTGACTGCCTAACTGTATAGGAGTGTATGTGGGGAGGGGGGGCAGATTGAGGAGCAGTATTATGGAAACAGAGGAAAGTGCAAGATGCACTAGGATATTTGAGGAATGAGAATGAGAGAGGAAAATGGGCTCATTTCTGCCCTGTATAAAGGACATTCTAGCAATTAAAGTTGTTCAGCATTTGAATGGCTGCCTGGGATGCAGTTAGTGCCCAATCCAAGCAGGAATGCAACAGTCATCTGTCAGACAGACCAAGGAAAGAACTTCTGCATAGGGTCAAGGAAGGGAAGACCCCTGCCTTCCCCAAGATCCTAGTGTTACCCTCATTATTGTCAGGCCCAGAGGCTAGAGCTGCAGAGATGGTCATATGGAGGTGGGACAAATATGGAGGGGCCTGAAAATTCTGATGCAAACTTTCATCAACCTGGTCACTGAGGATAGAATCTCTGGAGAGGAAGAACTACCTGGGTGTTAACACTTGTTGAGGGGTTGACGTTGAAGGCAGGGGATGGAGCAGGTTTAGGGGCACATGGAGGCAGTGGTGGTTAGCAAAGCTGAAAGATCACGCTCAGCTCTGGGGTAATGGTGGGAGAGTTGAGACTGAGGGGATCCGAATACAGGGGTGCAATTGCTGGAACAACCCTGTCATCTGACTGACTGGATGGGACCCTGCTGTGTGTTCTGGGCACCACTGGGTCATTGGGTCACTGGGTCACTGGTCACTGGGTGAGCACCAGGACAGATGCCCACACCCTAAGTGTGTATCTGGCCACAACTGTTGCCAAACAACAGAGTTCTTAAGCAGAGCTGTGGTAGAACATACCTTGGTCCAGGCTTCATGCTGTCTAGAGGACTAATAAAGTGATGGCTCCACCCCTCCTACTGCTCCCCCCATATCTGCTCGTTCGTGTATCCTATATATATTTCCTAAACACCAACTATGTGCTAATTCTCTTCCAGGCATTGGCATACAGTGGCGAGCAAGACAATAAGATGCCGCCTTCGGGGCATTCTTATCCCAGCCCCCAGGCACTGACTCCCCCTGGCGGTCACTCGCCTTCTAGGTCAGCAGGTCGGTTCACTTGGAGGGAAAGGATGTGGCCGAGATGACTGACAGGGAGCCAAGGTGTCTGGATGGAGGCGCCATTGGGGGCAATCTCACCACCAGTGCTGGCCACACTTAAGTAGTGGGAGTGGCAGGGGGTTTGGGAAGGGCCTGGGCGACGCAGACCTTCTCTTCTACAAAGGGGTTAGCTCGTGGCGGAGGGGTCAGCGGGGTGACAGTAGGGAGCTTGCCAGATAAGGGACTGGAGAAGCATTTGTCCACGAAGCCCTGTATCACTGACAAAGAACATCAATAAAATATGTGGTTTTCAATTGGATTTGATGTGATTGCATGGGCTCTGTGGCTGGTAGCAGGGCTGGCAAGCTGGCATGCACTGACACAGTCATACTCGCTCTTAAAATATTTAAGGTGAGTGTTAAAAATACTTTTGTTCCAGAAGGTGAAGAACCATTGTTCAGACTCCCTAAGAACCCAGGGAGCTGCCCCAGCAGCTTCAGTGCCTCCCTTGCGCCTCCTGACTTACCCCACCATTTGCCAATTAAAGGGGAATGCCAGACACCTGCACATGCACCCAGGACATGCTCCCAGTTCTAGCCTCCGCCAGGATCCATCATGACTGGTCAGACTTGGGCTGTGTTGGTAAATATCTGGATATCACCCCACGGTTGGTAAAAAGCTCTTCATGCTGGGCTCTGTGGTCCCATGGGGCCAGGAACGGCATGTCCAACCTGGGACCTTTCCTCCTCTGCAGCTCTTCCTCCTCCCCGCCCATCCCTCCCCATGTCAGAGGACAGGTGGGGAGAGAATGGAGAAGGAAATCCACCAGCTCCTCCGTCACAGCAAGAGCTGACCATGCCTGAGGGGCAGCCAGGGTCCCTGCCCTCTCAGCCTCTTCGACCATGAACACCTTGAGGGCACCCAGGAGGGGGTTAAGGCCTGCAGGGGTGGTCCCTGAGTAGGTAAAAGGGCATGAGCTCTGGTCATCTTAGAGACATGCAGATGTGGGACTGATGAGGACGCAATTGCAGAGTGATGATTCTACTTGGTCTGTTGAGGCACCTTTAGCCTCGGCCACTGTTGTATATGGGTCTGCATTCCCTGAACACACACTGATGGGGAACCAACAAGCCTTCAGATGTTGGGGCAGATGGGAAGGGGATGATTGGAGCTAATCCTCAGCACATTCTAGAACATGGGTTATCTACACTCCATGGGGAAGACACACCTTCTTTGATCACTTTTGTATCCTTGATGCCTCTCAAGAGAGCCAGGCACATAATAAATGCTCAGTAAATGACTGGCTGAATGCACAGAATTTGTGCTCATTTGCTCACCCCACATCTCTTACTCCTCTAATGTGCCCACCATTGTGTTCTACACACTGTGAGAACTTGAAGAGCTCATAGTTGGGGGAGCCCCGGGGAGTGCTTAGACAAAAGGCTGTGGGGACCAAGGAGCTTCTGTTTACACAGGGCCTGGAAGGATAGATGAGACCTCAGCAGGGAGGGCTTTCTGGGTGGGGGAAACAGTGCTGGAGTGATGATGGAGCAGGGAGCACAGATGACATCACAGAGAAGCCGAGGAACTCAACTTAGGAGTTGGGCCTTGAGCAAAGGGGGCCTTGAATGCCAAGCTAAGCAACCTGGAATGAATTTGACAAGTAATAAGTGTCTTTTGAAGGTTTTGAGCAAGGAAGCTCCATGGTTAGAGCTAGATTTCCAGAAGGGGACCTTTGGCCATAGACTAGGAGCGGGAGGGGCCTGGTAAGAGGCATTTGCTGTGATCTGAGTGTAATATAACTGGGCTGATGGGACCAGTGGCTGAGAGAGGTAGGGAAGGGATGGTGTGAGAGCCTCTTCACAGACATGGAGCCTGGCTGGGGGGAAGGTCCTGGGGAGGGGGCTCAAAATAACCCTGAAGGCTGAGACCAGATGATCAGGGTGAACTCCAAGCACAGGCCATCAGGAGCCCTGGGTGAGGAGAAAATCATGACACTGGGGCTTAGGGCCACCCCAAGCACTCTCCTCTTGTCACCGACCCATTGGGTGGCAGTGGGTGGTAAGTATCATCAACTAACCAGTGTGCAACCCTGCATGGAGGGAAGTTTTCAGGGCAATCTGCAGTTGCAGCACAACTCTCTGGCACCCCAAATCATCTGCCTGTGGCAATAGAGATCACAGTTCCCCTGACATCCAGTATCAGACAGGATGGGCCACATGGCTCCCTGGTGCCTCAGTGTCCCCATCTGGAAAGTGGGCTCTCTGCTTTGGCCCACGCCTTTGTGTCGGATTAGGCAAAAGTATGAATGGCGGCACTGTAGGGATGGGGAACCAAGGGAGCTTCAGGAAGAGGACAAATTGAGATCTGAGCCCACGTCCTCTCCCACCCCCCCCCCCACTGTACTTTATGGTGGGAACCAGTGCTTAGGTCCAGCAGGCCATCTTTTAGCCGCCTCCTTCTCTAAGGACATGGTGGTCCTGTCACTCCATGCAGTTGGCCCCCTGGTGCCCTGGCTCTCCTCGGCACCTTGAGTCCTCCAGCAGGCCTTGCTGCTACTCCCTCTTCCCCTCCTGGCTGATTCTGGGCAAGCTCTTGGGGTTGCTTGGGAGGCAGCCCCTCCAGCTGGAGAGAAAAGGAAGGGAGGCGTAGGGAGCATTGTTCCTGCCTTATCCTAGGGGCTTTAGAGACAGAGCTTTTAAGAGGCAGAACTATGGACCTGCTCACCAGTCAGGGCAAGCCTACTGGTGGGCCAGGAGGTGTCTGGGTAACTCAACAGCTCTTGACATTGACCTCTGTCTCTGCTCTCATTCTTCCCTCTGGGGGTAGTACAGGCCCAGCTCCTCCATTCATTCCTCAAACTTTCACTGATGTTGACTTGATGCCAGGCATGATGCCAAGAACCAGGAATGCAAAGATAAATGAGACTCATTCCTGACCTCAGGGAGCTTGCAGGAAAGAACACCAATCACAGGCGGTTGTGATTCAGTTGGCATGAGGGTGCTGATGGGAAGTAGGGGGACAGGTGCTACAGATAAGCCTGGAAGCCCAGAGGAGAGCACTCACTCCACTATGGGTAAACTGGAGGACTTCCCAGTGGCGGTGACATCAAGGTCGTGTAGGATAAATAGGAATTGGCCAGGCAGAAAAGCAGGGCTGTGTGGTTGGGAGTGTGGACATGTGACTGCGGAGACGGATGCCAGGTGGCTTCCAGGAGTTGTGAGTTTGCATTTAGGAGTGGTGGGGCATGAATCTGCAGTTTGCAGCTACAGTCACAGAAGATTTTAGTCCTCAGGCCAGCTCCCTGAGGACCCCCCCTGTTCATTCACTTTGTGCTGAGTGAGTGACACCTGAGCTCAAGGGTGTCCCACCTGGGTGAGACCAGCGCGCGCTGATATCCTGATATCGACTCTTTCTAATGCTCAGCAGCACCCTCCGGGTTGGAGACCGAAGGTAGCCACATTGTCTTTCTATTGTGGGTTATTATAAGCCCCAATACATTCCCTGCTGAAAGGTAACAAGGAATCAAGTTTGTTCATGAATTTATTGATGGATCATTCATTCAACACTCACTGAGCAATGGCAGAGCCAGGCAAAAGATGGGGCTCAGCCTCTGCCTTTGCTGTGTCACGGCCAGCTGTCGGGGCCACAGCCCACGAGATGCCAGTCCTTGAAGACTGATGACCATGGGCACACTGACCTGGATGAGGCATCTTTTCCCAGAGGCTCACTGTGGAGGTCTGAGGACAGTTCAGGCCCTGGACCCTGGCCCAAGGCTCAAGGACAATCCCAGCCAGAAGCAGAGCCTGAACTAGTTAGGGCTGCTGCCCTCCCCAGCAGTGTCAGGGTGGCTGCAGGAGGGGACCAGACGCTGCCAGAGGCTGAGCACAGCCAGGCACATCTTCACTCCCACCCCCTGGAGACCAGGGGGAGGCATCAGAGTCCCTAAAATGGAGTGGGCTCCAAGGGGAAACACATCTGCCAAAGCTCCTCTATAGTAGCGGGGGAATAGAAGGCTCTGAAGGGGCCCTTTGGGGGTCGAGGGAGGTGGGAGCCCAGGCTGATGTCCTCCCACTGAATGGCAGTGCCCAAGCAAAGTTCTGCAGGCAGAACACAGCCCTGGGTCCAGAGGGGAGAGCTGGTGCTGTGAGGTTGTCCAGAGAGGAGGCAGTCCTGTCTGCGCTCCTTCCCAGAGTTCCTGTCCTCACATGCCCCCTTTCTTGTGATGCCTGAACTCCCCACCATTAATATCTCCTTAAAAATAGCATCCCCTCCCCCTTCCTTTCAAATTCTGAGAGGGATTTGCTTGAGCTGGCCTTCTTTTTCTTCCTGACAGCTAGCTGAGAGTTAGGCCAGAAGTGGTCTGAATTGGTATTTTAGAGAGAGGAGGGGGAGCAGCATCCAAAGGCCCTCTGAGGGGAAGGGCCCTGCAGGAGTGGTGGGAGGGGTGTCAGTCTGGATAACTCCTCCACAGTAGGGGCAGGAGGTGGAGGGGAGACCAGAGGGCAGGAACTAGGCCTCGAGTGGGCAGGACAGAGCAGGAATGCTCACACATCCCCATTCAGTAAGATGCCTCTTGGAAGGGGCTCTACCCGGTCTAGAGCGCCCAGTGGTTCTGCTGCTGTGTGACCCTGGGGAAGTCACCAACATACTTGGACACGGGACTTGCGGACACTCCTGGTTCTCAAAGGAGCACATTGTTGGAACGACCCTCAAAGGGGCAAACCCCATTCTAAATTGCCACAGACCCCACCCCTCCCCACTACCCAACAGGAAACTACCCCACACTCCTTCCCTGCCCCTTTGGACCCTGGAGCTTCTGATTTAGTGATCCCTGAGAATCTAAGCTGAGTTCTCCTCACAACTATGCATTAGCGGTGCTGTGTGACCTTCCACACGGCCCTGGGCCAAGGTAAACCTGCCTGGCATTGTGCTGGGGCCAGGGGAAGGAAGGGCAGAAATAGAGCTTAAGAGGCAGTGAGGGTTAGGACGTCAGAAATGGAAAGTCTGGGGGGTAGGGTGTGTGTGTGTGGGGGGGGTAGGGTGTGTGTGTGTGTGTGTGTGTGTGTGTGTGTGTGTGTGTGTGCGCGCGCGCGCAATGCTATGGATTTGATTTTTGATGAATTCCAAGCCAGCAGAGGTCACCAAAGCTGGGCCCCGCCTTTACGCAGACTGTAAGGACTGCGGGCAGGGTCGCGGTGCGAGAGCCGGGACACCCGCGGAGGGACACCTGGGAGGCGGCCGGTTGCGCAGGAGCGAGGTCCATCCACCTGAGGGCGCCGGCAGCTGAGGCCGCGAATTCCCCGGCACGTGCTGGGTAATTAATAAACAGAGGAGCAGGGGAGGGGATGCGACGGCTCGCCTGAGAAAGGATTTAATTAGCAACGCTTTCGGGAAAGAAAATTAAATTACAGGAAACAATGGTGCGCTCGGAGAAACGCGAAACCCCTAAACCGATTCCTCAGACTCGCGCGCGCGCGCGCCTGGGCCTCATTTCCAAAGCCCCGGGCCAGCGTTTGCTACCGTGTCTCGGCGCCGCCGAAAGGGGGCGCCGCCGAGCCGCGCGCCCGCCTCTGCTGGCGCCCGCGTTCCAGCGTTCCGTAGGATAGTACCAGGGCCAACCCAGCCTGGGACTGGAGGGGCTGCAGGGCTTCTAGTGTTGTGGAGCCGTAAAGGGGCTCAGAGGGCACAGGGCGAGACCTGGGTCCCAGATTCTTGCTACTGATAATGTTCTGGAGACTCATCTGCCAGGCAAAAAAGTGGAAAGAGCAGGTTGGGTCCGTGGAGATGGGGTCAAGAAATGTGACCTTGTCCACATCCTGACGCCCCTCACCGGCAATGCATCACCTCCTGGGAGGTCCTTAGCACTCAGGATCTCACTCCCATCACTGCTGTGGCCTCCTCAGGCGCCATCATGGCCTGGAGTTGGCTCATCCTCCCTCCTTCGGCCGGAGTATTTTTATTTGTAACAATAGCGACCCTACTTGAGCTCCTCCGAGATCCAGAACACGTCCTGAGTTCTTGGACTAGAGAAGTTTACTGACCACAGCCCTGGAGGGTGACCACAGCCCTGGAGTGTGACCAGCCGAAACCACAGAAGAGGAAACTGGAACTCAGAGAGGTCAAGGCAGTTGCCCAGGACACACAGTGGTAAGTGACGACATACCATGGCCATCGGCCCCTGAGCTCTTTCCCAGCAGGGGTGCAACTGTTTTTGATGCTGGGTGCATGGAGCCTCACACCTGGGGCTGCTCAGCAAGGGTTTGTTGAATGAATGGCAGGTGTTTCCTTGGATGTTGGAAGGGTGCTAATAGCTGAGAGGTTGTGAGGATGAAATGAGAAGGTGTGTGTAAAACACCTGGCACCTCACTTGGAGGTGCTACTGTGAACATGTAGTAAAGTTGGTGCCAAGGCGTCTCAAACTTGACTTGGGGATCTGGTAACAGGGCTGGGCCTGTGCTGCTGCACTTAACCCCCTCCCCCCCGGGGGTGGCCATGCTGCTGACCACACTCCCTGTCCCTGTGCAGCCAGCCACTCCTGGGCCCCACCCCAATCCCAGCCCCACAAAAGGGAGCCGATGCAGTAGTTCCCAGCCTCGTCTGCACATCTGCAATAACCTGAGGAGTTTTCAAAATTACTGGTGGGGTGGGGCAAGGGGAGGTCCCACCTCCCAGAGACTGACAGAATTGGTCTGGGGTGCAGCCTGGCATGGAAATTTTAAAAGCTCAGTAGAGCTTCCACTAAGCAGCAAGGCTAGAATGACTGCAGTGGAGATTCCTGAGGAGGCATCACGTGGGCAGGGGGGTTTGAAGAGGGTTGCCTGATACAGGTGTGGAGCATGGATTGTGTGGAGACCAGAGGCCGAGCCACCAGCTAGGAGAATGGGCAGGTGGAAGATCCAGGATCCCAGCTGGGGCCTGACACTCAGTACTTCTGATGCCTCTGTGCTCTCCACCTCTTGGATGTATAGACCTAAAGAGGGGTGAGGCCTGGACAGGCTGGGGCGCGCGTGCTTGCCAAGTACTCTGCAGGGTGTGGACTAAGGAGGGGCTCTGTTGTGGGTGCAGCAGGGTGCGGAAGGTAGGCAGGGAGCTGGGCTGATTTGCTGCACCCTGCCTGTAAGTACAAAGGGAAAGGCTGACCTTGGACCCAGCCTGGTGCAGCTCACCTTCTCCTAGAACGGCATGTTTTGCCTACAGTAGCAATCTCATGATCACTGTTTACTGAACCCCACGGTGTGGTGGTGTGGACAAGGCTGCCCTGTCCTTGGTTGTAACAGACAATTTATGGCACGGTCATCTTAGATAGTAATCCAGCAAATGCGGAAACGAGGCCCAGAAGGCTTATATAACTTGCTGTGGTCACACAGAGAGCAGACCCAGGCCAAAGCTGTGCTATCTCTTCTCATCACCGGGCCTGCACGCATGCGCTTTCCTTTGGCTGAACTGCTGTCCCCCTTCCTCAGTTTAAGCTGCCTGACCCAACAAGGCTGAGCTCCTTTCACCGTGCTGAATTCTGTTCCAGGCCTTGGAGTGAGCCCTCAGCTCTGGCCGGGCATTGTTCTTGGGCCACAAGACCATATGACTGTCCCTATGCCTCACGCCTGGCTCAGTTGTGACAGCTCCAAGGCCAGGCCCACGTGTGGCCCTGGGCTCAGTGTTTGGTGTAGCGAGGCCTGGGAGGAGGGTGAGGCCCTGGAAGTGCAAAACCTGAGGTGCTCACACTCGGGGTGATGTGAGTTTCTGCTAGAAGCAGCCGGGGGAAGGCTGAGGCAGGTAGGTGCAGGTGCTGTGCAGGGGAGCTCAGAAGTCTGCAGGTGAGCACCGAGCAGTATCACCCGCCCAGTTCTCCTAATGTGCTTGGGTGTCGAGGTGAACTTATTACCTAATTAATATACTCTGCCTGTATCAACACTTCCAACACTTCCATTCCCAACTTTCTGGGGCCCCTGTGGTTGGTGGGGCCAGGCAGCAGCCCTGTCAAGGAGGCCCAAACTCCACCAACATAGTAACTTACTAGCCAAGGACTGCAAGCATAACTGAGGCTCAGAAGATGCTTCCAGAATGAAAGCAACACAGACTTCCAAATACATCTTGACTAGACGAGCATCGAATTGGAGGCTTTAAGAGACTTGCAACTTAAAGTGGTCTCGGCCCCTCGCGGTCGGCCAGAGCACTGGGTCATTATAGAAGTGCACTGTCAGAGGGCCTGTATCTGCCTGTACCTGCCTGTTTGATTTGGCAGGCCACTGCCCTTCTTCTGTATGCTTTGCTTAAGTGAATGCTCATTTGCATTTCCTCGGCAGTCCCATGACAAGTGAGGAGAAGCTGGGAAGCAGGGCTGGAGAACAGAGGGGGGCCAAGCGAATGTGCGCTAGGAGGCGCCCCGGGCCTCCGGAACCAGGCTCCTGCATTTGCCAAACGTGGGGCTGGGCCTGCCGAGGGCCTTTTATTTGTGGGTATCTTTAAGCGTCTCCTCCCTCCTTGACTTTGGGGCAATTTATCAGTCTGTACAAGGGGTGAGCAAAGATGGTGATTTCAACCCACCTCTCTGGGGGGTCATCATCACGGCCTTACCACCGACAGGTAGCTACTGCGCGGTCAGCCCCAACAGAAGGGTGGGCTCCAGGTCAAGCACTCCCATCTGCCCACCCAGCCATCAAAGGTTTGTGAGAACTGGGGCCCTGGCCCTCCTCTGCTCTAGCGACATCTACCAGAATTATCAAGCACTCCTCCAAAGCCACTGAGATTCCGGACATGAAGTGGGTCTTCAGGAAAAGAAAAGCAGCTATTTTTACTCTCATGCTCTCAAACCACTGTGGAGGCCTCGCTCTGAACACTAATCATTCGACCTGATGGGGGCCCTCACGCGGGCTGGCCTCGGGGTCCCACTTTCAGTTTCCATCCCCTTCACTTCCTAACAGCTTCCACCCACTTGCTGTGTTAACTTCATACTCCACAGGCTTTTTTCCCTTTCTTGCTCATCTCTTTCAGCTGCTGTAATTTCAGGCAGGAACCATACAGACTGTTCTTTCAAGCAATTTTCTAATGTCTTACATAACCATCCCTCATAAGAGAGAAAGAGCAGAAAGCCACGTGTCCCCAAAATGAGGAGGAATCCGGAGGGAGAAACTAGGGTGGTAACAGGACCCCAGGGCCTCCCAGAGCATCTCTTTCCAGGAAACCAGTCAAAGGCTGGGTTCATATTTACTCTCTTGCCAATCGTTGTAACTGAGACGTGGATAGAAGATAGTCTTAAGTTCCAAGAAAAGGACAGCCCCTCCGAGGAGGTTCATGTGGACAGCCCCTCAGAGAGTCACGTGGACAGCCTCGTGGGCTCTGGACAGCCACTTGGACTCCATTGCTGAGTCGTTGTGCAGGGAGGCGGCCTTGCTCTGTGGAGCAATTTTATAACACTGCCGAGGCGCTGTCATCTCAGTCAAGTGGACAAGAATAAAAGAGTCTTCAATAGCTGCTTTTCTTTTCCTGAAGACAACAGAAACAGAGGTAGTGGAGCTAAAGGCTGCTTCCTGTTGTCTCTTTCTCCCCAGCAGTTCTCATGGATTAGAGACTGCTCTCGTCTCTAATCTTTTCCAGTGTGATTGAAAGGTGACATCCAGAGAGCTGGGGCCGGAACAGAGTCCTCACAAAGTAACACCACACCTTGTAGTCTGTGGCTGTTTACCTTAAAAATAATGGTTAAGTCAACCCACGAGGCTCCTAACACATGCAGAAACATCCCTGGTTGGGCGTGGGGGGCAGAATCTGGGAGGTAACGAAAGCCAACAGACATCTCGAAATATAAAACCAGTTACCTCCTTCATCTCAGATGACAGAGAAGGGCTGCTTGCAGATGAAGACTAGGAAAGGTATGATTTGATTTAATCCCCAGCTATTCTCCTTTTAGGCTAATAATTCTGACAGCATTCTCTTACATTGGAACTAGTGAATCCATGTTAGCTGCAACAAGGTAATCATAAGAAAGGCAAAACCAGTGCAGACTAGCAAACGCTTCACCCAGAACCAGACACAGGTTAAAAATCCCACCAGATGCTGTAACAAAGCCATCTTACCAGAGCACTAGGAACCTGCTTTGTAGACAACCCAGGTTTAAAATTTTTTGACTGGGGCCTCCCTGGTGGCACAGAGGTTAAAGTCTCAGTGCTATCAAGCTATCACCAGCCACTGCAGCCTGAGTTCTATCCCTGGCCAGGGAGCTAACCTGCATGGCACTGCAGACCTCTCCTATCTCGCCCGCTGCTCCCCTCAGCAGTGTATTTCAGTAGGTCTGCCCATTCTGCTCTGTCTCTGGTGAATCCTCTCATCCCCTACACCTCTGGCCTATACCCTAGTTCTTATATGCATAAATTAAAAAAAAATTAAAATTAAAAAAAAATCTATTAATGTTATAGCTGTAACTAGAGCTCACAAAAGGTCAGCGCCTGTAAGAACTGTAAAGAGAACCATTTCCAGCGCTTTACTATTCAGGTGTAAGGAGGGGGACAAAGGGTTCTTCAAAGCCACTTCCAAAGCCACCCAGTTAATGAGTCACAGATGTGACGGGTGTGTGCAGGTCCTCAGACTCCATCGCACCAGACGAGTCTGCAGCGATGCCAGAAATAAGGTGGATTAAACACACTGTCCTGTTTGCAAAGAGGCGTCCCAGGCTGACAGGTGCAGGAGTGGGTGAGGGCCCGGCACAGCTAAAGAGACGGGCTCGCCTGGGCCGGCAGCACCCACTTACGTGCGCCTTCACATTTCGTATGGAGGAACTGGTCTTTATTTCATAAGGGGCCTTCTCTAGCCAGCTTATTCACTTTAGCCAGTTTAGTGGCCTTACAGCCATACCTTTAAAAAGTTAATTAGAAAACAGTATAGGGTAGAAATAATGCTGTGGGAATTAGATTATAGCAACACTACAAACCTTTAAATGAGGATTTTTTTTGGGGGGGGGGCATTTTACAATTGTGGGGAGGTGTGTCCTAATTTGGGCTGGGGAGCTGGGAGGTGTCCATACATTTGGAGTCCCCACCTAAGAAGCCTGGGGAAAGGCTTGGAGAGGCACTCGCTAAGGACAACCTCTCTGTTGGAGAGAAATGAATGGGATGCTAGTTGATCCCAGCAGAGAAATGCTACTTGTGAAAGTATCTGACTTGAGGGCAGAATCACTGGATTATATTTTTCTGTCACTCCACCCGGCTGCCCAGTCTACACCTTCAAGACTAGGGAATCCTGGACTGTTCATCTGCCTGCATTTCCCAAATGACATGAGCACATACATTTGAGATGTCAATCAGATCTTTACTCCAGACTTTATAGTGTTTTTCAGTAGTTATAAAGGCCAAATAGGTTTCAAGTAAGTGACTTTTATTTTTCCTCTGACATTTCACAGTCAATTTCTACAAAACTTCATACTTTCTCAAAAGAGTTCACATTTGGTAAATAAATCTCTACCCTAAAGAATTCATAGCTGGAAAAACACTTCAATATATGCAAGAGAGTCACTTTCTGATGAAGGAACCAGAATAAAGTCAGACAATACTATAATCAATTAGAAGCAGTGAGAGGGTAACAAATCACATGTCATTAAACTCCATTCCCATAACCAATTCAGTCAGCAGTTTTTTCTAGAAGTGTTTCAATATTGCCCATAAAATCTGCCAAAAGTTCTCTTAAGGGTTGGTTGGAGTTAAGAATGGATCCTGACTTTCAGGAAACGGTAGCTTTGCCACATACTTCCTACCAGATCAAATCATGCACCGCTGAGACCGCTACTACTTACAGCCTGTGCAACCAATGGAGCGTTTCCTGGTCAGCTCCGAGGTTCATCCGCTTGCAGCTCTGGCTTCTGGCCCCAACGTCCGCCAGCCTGAGTGGATCTCTCCTTCCAAGATCTAGCTTCTCGACTTGGTTTCATCTGCTTATAGCTTCACTGGGGAAAGAACAGCCATGCTAACAGCCTAGAGTGTTGCAGTGCTAAGTTACAAGATCAGAGGCGAATGGGGGGGTGGTGCCACCTCTCCCTGCCACTCAGCAGTGAGGATCATTGATGGCTTTCATCATCTTTTCCTGCAGCAGGGAGGAAAAGGCAAACCTTCGTCTAGGAAGAAGAGTCCAAGAGGCTGATAGCTCCACGGAGAGGTTTTCAGATGGAACACATTCGGTTCTCATTAAGTGTATTCAGATTCTGACACTCGGGGAGACTTATGATTGGTGCCCAGGCTGTTCTGAATGCACCTGTCTCTACAGCTTTGCTGCCAAACATATGCTTCCAAAAAGGAAGCTTCCTCGCATGATGCACAGAATAGAGCTGCTGTAGTACCACAGAGACTTGGGGGGCCAAGGGCGTGTGCCAAGAGAAAAATATTAAAAGGAGCTGAGTCTGCTCAAAGACATTTGCTCTGATTTTTGTAACTCTTTCAGAAAGCAAATGGCAAATAATAATTCTGCACTGATCAGGAGGATCTATAGACTTCACCAACTTGCTTTTTTCTAAATTGGTCCTATCCAAATCAGGCCTGTTTGAGAACAGAGTACTAGCAACCAAGCACCTTGTTGTTTTAAAACTTTAGTGTTACAGATTCCTAATAAATATGAGCAAGACTCTATGGCAAGATTCTCTAAGCTTTTGGTCTTGGTAAGATTTCAAGAACATTCTCCTTGTAGGGAAGAGGAAGGTTGTCAAACAAAACTTACTATGGGAACTTGGACTAAGATTTTCAAGAAGATGAAATTTTTAAGAGAAGATAAAAAGTCCGAAACTTTATTACTTAGAAATCTAAAGTTGACCTTCACAATTAAGAGGAAAGAATGTCCATCACCTGGTGATTCTCATCATGTCCCCCATTTCTAGATGAACTTCACATAGCCAACATTATATAGCCTGCCTTCGGCTTGGTAGCCAATACCTAACACACAAAGAAACACAGAAGACTCTGCCTCACAATCCTTCCACGTCACCATGGCATGGGACAAATGAAAACTGAATGTGAAGAGAAAATAGTAAGGAGAATGTTTTCCAATCTTCTGTGGACTCCTATGTCTTAACCTCAGGATGATTTTGATTCAAAGTTTATCAAGCTTAATTATCACTTCTTTCCTTTTTTATAAAAACAAGAATAAAAAAGGCAGCAGAGAGCTGATTAACTTACAATATTCTCTCAGAACCGTGAAGCTGTCTTTAAGATTTTCACACATGAAACAGGTCACACTGATTCCAAAGAAGAGAGGGGGGAATAGTATAAACTACCAGAAACTTCCAGCTCCTGATGGAGATGCCGGCCATGTCTACTTTCTTCAGATCTAAGTCAAGAAAGCAGTATCAACTCTAATTTTAGGTGGTACTGAATCCATTCCCTACCGTAACACTCTGAAGTGTTTTGCTGACCAGTTTAAGGGGAAGGTGGCATGCAGTTGAAGTGCAAGAGCTAATGGTACTACCTTTACCCTGTGACTTTCAAGTGTACGAAAACAAAGCTTTTGAAGTGACTAAGTGCTTGTTGGCTGCACCCAACTTGTGCCCGGTGCATGTCAGCTTCACCCAAACGGCAGATTCTTGTGGAATGCTCACACCTCCTCTTAGTTTTCTCTGTGATTAAGACGTTCTAGAGATCATTATGGCACCTACTCCCCGGCTTGACAGGTGTCGCTCTGAACACTCATCCATGTCACTGCACTTGTGATCACACACTGAGTGGGACAGTGGGAGGTGACAGTGTAAGAGCCCCACAAAGTCACCTCTCCTGCTCTGCCCTGTGAGCCTGAAGGCAAAGGAGAAGGGACTCGAGGACACTGAATCTGAGGTTCTCTGTGGAGTGGAGACACATGTAGACCGTGCAAAGACCACAGGTTAAGACAGTAGCCAGGTACTTCATAAGTGGCTTCATAAGTGAACTGCTGAACAACTGAAGTTAGGAAGGAAAAGCTCTGACATAAGCTTTGGGAAACAGGAGTAAGATAACAGCAAAAAAAGAGTTAAAAAGAACCATCAAGTAACAGGGAAATATGCCTTCTGTGTTAGATGTCTGGGTGATCCGAGAACACTTCCGGGTCACTGCCTGTGTGACTAGCATCGGGTGTTAAAGATGCCTGCAGCTTGGCCCAAGCGTGGGGAGCCCTGCTCTTGGCAGCCTCTATAAACAGCTGGGTTTGCTCCTTTAGCTGGTCTAGTTCTACCTGAGTCGCCTGATTCTGACGAATCAACTCCTTGGTTTTCAAAGTGATCTCCAGCAAACCGGATTTGTGAAGGACGACAAGGGTGTTCTGAAAGCGCCTGTGTTTGCTCTGCCGCTGCTCTGAAAAGATCTCGGGGCTGCGGCAGAGGTGCTCAGCGGCCCACAGAGGTGAGCTATAATTAGCGGACAGGGGTGAAAGCGGAGAGTTGCTCTCTAACCCGTGCAGAGTGCTGTCTGATGCGCAGACAGGACTGGCAGGGGAAGCAAAGGTCAAGCTGGGAGCTTTAGCCACATGGCTGCTAGAGACTGGCTGAAGAGTCTGTGGACTTCCACCTGCCACCAGGGAGGGCACCCCCTGCAGAGCGGAGTCCTCAGCGAGCTTGGCACTGGGGGGAGCTGGAGTCGGGGGTCTGGATGGCACAGCACCCGTCTTGGCTGGCTCACTGGAAGACAAGCTCTGCCCGAGTCTCTCGGAGCAGATTTTCTTTTGCATCATACTTTCTCCTCTTTCTTCTGGGCCGAGGGAAAGGCCCCTTTTGCCTGGGTGTGGGGCGATTTTGGTGTAAGAATTCAGAATGGGCAAGTAGTTCCTGGAGTCCGGCTTTTTCTCGACAGTGTGACATGGGCTGACGGGAGCTGGTACCGGTGGGTGAAGGAAGAGAAGCTGTGGCTGCGCTGAGATCACTTCGAAGGAGGGCTGGACCGTCCATGACTGGAGCTGGGAGGAGCTGCTGCCCTGAAAACGGAAGGAAAGAGCCGCACATCCCTCATTACCTGCTCAAAGGACAGATGTGTGAAGCTCTGTCTAATGGGCAAAGCAGATGCTCTGATATTCACAACAATTTCAAGTACAGAGCTTCCTTCACATAAAGGGTATAACCCCTTTCAAAAATACAATTGGAGAAGCAGCTTAAAAATCCATTAGAGGCTGATAACACAATTTTTTTTTTTCCTAAGGAAAACTAGAGGAAATACCTTATTATTCAAGTGCCGTCACTCAGAAAAAGAAATCATAGGTAGGTGAAGTAATGATATGGTCACAAATGAGGAAGAAAAATACAGAGTACAATTTTGTGGCTTAGGTTAAAATGTGCTAATCTAAAGATTAGGGCACATCTATTGATAGGAGTTTACACTGAAGACTATCTTCATTTAGTTACACCTGGAACCTTGTTTATCTGAAGATAAACTTTTGATTTAAAAGTTACACTGTCAGAAGGCCTTGGGCCTGTTTCTAAGGCAGTAGCACCCAGCAACCATAAAACTACTCAGGATAAGAACAGCTGCCATGTATCAGTACTTGCTACAGGCTAGCACTGTGTGTGGAGTATTACATGGGTTGTCTCATTGTCTTCCCAGCAACCCTGTGATTTAATTATCATTTCCTTTCATAAATAGGAGCCTGAAAGGGAAAACAACTGGCTCCACGTCACCAAACTACTAAGTGACGCAGCTCGGGATCCATCCTCTGATTGACTCAAACTCACCCTAATCATTCTGCTCTACCGCTTTCGTTATATCACTCCTCAATCAGGCGTCTTTATTTTCAGTTAAAGTACTAACTCAGATGGAAGTTGAAATAAGAAGGATATGGCTAACTTGTCTCCAATATTTAAACTCCAGTCCACTTCCAACCTGGTTCCAAAGATATGTATATAGATGGGGGGAGGCAGGGAGCTGACACGGACCCTCTCCTGGGTGTAGGGACCTGCGCTCTGTGAAGGGAGCGATCTTCACACCATTTTCCACTCATTTCAGCCTCCTGGATGTCTGACTAGGAACTTGAGGCCAATGATAATTCATCCGCTGTGCAAAGGCGGGGTGACTTGGAGAGTCCATGCTGGAGCCCTCCTGTGTGCAGATATACTCCAGGATGCAGGTAAGCAAGCGATGCTAGCAGAAACCACACTTCCCTGTCAGAGGAGATCTACAACCAGGATCATCCCAACCCAGCTCAGTCAGGAGCAAAACTTCAGGCTGTCCCCCAAATCATTCATGCCCTAAGGGTTGACCTATAAGGCAAAGGGATCCAGAAAAAATCGAATTCATTGCCTTTCCAAGGTGATTTCACCATACTGTACTTCCTAATGCTGCTTTGTGCCTACCACCCTAATAGTACAGAGCTTCTGTGTTCTAGTTATTAGATTTTACAACGTATTATTCATGTTGAAATCATCTGAGGGAACAAGATTTTAGACTTGAATAGGATCTAAGAACCATTTCATATAACACTTCATGTTAAAGATGAGGAAATGAAAGTTCATGGTGGCAAAGTAATTATGTGCAAAATCACGTAGCCCAGTGGCAGAACTGGAATCAGACAGTCAAAAGAAAAACGCCTTAAGCCAAGCAACAATCATCAAGACATCACACAGTTTGCAGATATTTTAAAAAGTCTATTAGTTAGATTGTGCTGTATTCTAGCATGCTTGAAAAAATGATACTCCCAGAAAAAAGAACCCTCATACGCTATTGGTGAGAATGTAGACTGGTCCAGGCCTGTGGAAAGCAGCATGGAGGTTTCTCAGAACATTAAAAATAGACTTACTATATGACCCAGATACCAATTCTACTCTTAGGTATCTACCCAAAGAATGCTAAAACAAACAAACAAACAAACAAACCATCATTTCAAGGTACATGTGTACTCCTATGTTCAATGCAGCACTATTTACCATAGCCAAGTTACGGAAACAATTCAAGTGCCTAACAACAGATGAGTGGATTTGAAAAATGTGTATCTATCCACAGCAGAATACTACTCAGCCATAAAAAAAAAAGATGAACTCTTTCCATTTGCAACAACAGGGACAGAACTGGAGGGGACAAAGTTAAGTGAAATAAGTCAGAAGGCAAAAGATAAATACCGGATGGTTTCACATATATGTGGAATATAGAGAAACAAAACAAAGGGTCACACAAAACTAAACCAATAATAATAAGCCCTAGAAATCTGCTGTGGAACTGAGGCTACAAGATGGAGAGGGGCAGGAGGGAAGACAAAGTGGAGAGGGGACACAATGGACTATGGTGGAAGACTCACGGTACCTTGGTTGTAGGGGTGCTGTGGGGACATGCTTCTGGGCAGATGTGATCCTGTGTGTATGAATCACATACCGTGTTGTAAACTAATATTACCTCAATTAAAAAAAAAAAAAAACCCTAGACTACTCCATTAGGTCAGCCTGCCCCCGAAACCTACTGTCTCCTGACTAAGCGCAGCAGACAGTCTCTCATGAAGAATGTGGCTGGCTCTGCTGGAAAAGCCTACTCACTCCACAACTGTGGGCTGTTCTCAGCCCTCTGGAGCTGCCAGCCTCGCCTACAACAGAAAAGGCGTATAAACACAGTCCAGGGAAAGAGTGACAGGAGGTCTCGAGAGGAAAGCATGGAGAACAAGCCAGGAAGTACGAAGCCCTGAGAAGCATGGCGGCACTAGTGGGACCTGGGTGATCTCATCTGAGCTCCAGTTCATGTCTTTATTCTCTCATTCCCTTTCAACGAGGAGAGCTATGTTTCCAGCTGAGATGTGATCTGCCAAGTAAAAATCTTCAAATTCTTTCCCCAAACTCACCAGGCTGCCTTGCTGAAAATCAGTTTGTGTTCCTCAGAAGTAACTAGGGAATAGTTAAGATATACAGATTCCTGTCAGCCGTGTTCTACCTAAGGTGGGAATGTCAACAACAAAAGGTCAGATTTCAAATTTCACTATCTTCAAGCAACCTCATCAACGGACCACTTCAAGAACTGATCTATTTCGACAGAGCAAAGTACAGTAAGGTTAAATGTTCTCTGGCTTCTAGCAGTCATTTCAGATCCTTGGCTATTCTATCTTACACCAAGATCGTATGACTGATTCTGTTTCTAACACTAGGGCTAAACACAGATTCTCATCAAAGTCGTCTTTCATATCGAGACAACAGTCACGTATTATGCATAGTTATATGAGGAAGCCTGAAACGGCATGTTCCAACGCCTCGGCGGTGCTGTGTGCACTCTGCTGCTACAGCTTTACCTAAACCAAAGTGCAGCTTTCTTCCTAATGACACGGTGCTGGCTGATTACTAAGAAGTGGGACAAGAGATACATGGAAACTGCCTCTAACTTCTCAAACAAATGAATGCACCCTCAGTATCTAAATTCCCAGGGCAATTAAAATTAAACAGATTCTTTTGTTTCTACCCTAAAGTCTGCCATATATTAAAATGTACTTCTGAAGTAAAAACATCCCTGCTTGGTTCCTTCATATATGATGCAAGTATTCTGAGGTCCCTTTGAGGTCCCATATACTAGGGATACAGGAATAAAACAGTCATTCTGTCTGGAAAATGTGAACACATGTCATGCTTCTTATATTCCTTTTTAAAACATGGTCAGAGGTTGAAAAGAAACACTGTCTCCCCAGGATAGGCACTCACATGGTGTAGTTCTAGTAGTCTGCTTCTCAAATCTCTCCTTGGCCGAGAGGTAGAGGCTCTGTATACAGGAAGTTCAGAAACTTTAATTTGCAAAGATGTTAAGAGACACTGGCCCTCCTCACCTGTTTGACCAGCACGTTCTTCATGACGACCATGGGGGACAGTGTGGGGAAGACACTGCCTGCAGGCTTGGGCTTCTGCCTTGGCCTGTCTTCTCGGCTCCAGCCTAAGGCACTCAGCATGTCCTCGGACTCCATCTGCTCTGCCGAGCTCAGACATTCTGAGCTCCCATCTGGTGGGCAGAAAAATGGTCAGTTCATATGCATCTTAGGCTCGGGGTCTTAAGCTAGGAAACCATGGACCCTCGCTTAGGGACCCTTAGGATCCTCAGGACCTGAAATTGAATGGAACATTTGTGATACGTGTTTTTGTGAATTCTTCTGAGGAGAACTTTAACTTTCATTGGATTCTCAATGGAGTCTATAGTTATCCCTCTTATCTCCAAAACATTAAGAATCACTGCTCTAGGGCAGTAGATCTCCTTCTTATCTCTCACTCAGATAAAAGCCTATGTCAATTAGGCTTCATGTAAAAGTAATCATCACCAGTCTACAGGAAAAAGGGTTGAACCTTCAAAGTTAGTTCATTACTTTCAAGAATGTGTTGAGGAGAGGCAAGGGGAGAGTGTATGAGTATGTGAGTGTGTGAGTGTGTGAGTGTGTGAGTGTGTGTGTGTGTGTATGAGATGTGGGGAGGATTAAATCTTTACAGGATCTGGGCATCACAAGATATAATAAAAACAAAACCAACCTGTAAACCTCAAAACTTATATCCATGATGAATTTAAAATAGCTTCTAAATTTTTTAATGTAAAATTCAGGATAAACTTCAAAGCTGAAGTTTAAACTGTGTCTTTCTCTGTTATCCATCTATGCCCCCTCTATTGGTGACCTAAATGCATGCTGGGGTGGGTGCCTACTGAGGCTCCTGGACAATGGGTGATAGGAAGATGATCCCCAAGGCAAAGGAAATAAGGTTGCTCCATGTGAAATCCCTACGAAAAGGACCTAATTAGCTGTCTGCTGGAGGTAAACCAAGAAACTGCTGTAACCTTGCTGTTGAGGAATCTGGGAGTACCCTAAGTGCTCATCAAGAATCTCAGAGTAAAATAGATGAGACAGGATTGGAATGTGACTATAATTTAAATGAGTGCAACTGTCAACACTTGCATTTAATCAGAATCTCCAGTGACACTTTTTAGGAATTATGAATTTGGGGTCGTCCCCTCAGTCTACTGAATTGATTTATCTGGTGCCCAGCAGGTATATTTCACACAGCACTGCAAGTAATTCAACTATGCACCCCTAGTTTAGAACCACTAGGCCAGAAACAAAGGACTCAGAAGCAAAGTGAATACCTAATGCCTGGATATTGGTTTCCAGATAGCATTCTGCACAAAAAGGAAGCCAGGGCTCCGTGGAGACACTGTTGATCCAAGTCTCTGGCAGGGAAAGGACGAGATGAGTCGGAATAACTTAACCCAGAAATAACTTACTTCCTTGCCCCCAAAAGCAAGGAAGTGCTCAAGTACAAATGTCGAAAAGACACAGGAATGATGTAGAAGGGACTTCCAGTGGCCAAAATGCCCCAGTTGGACAGTTTGAATATCAAAATGAATCATGACAATGAACTGACAAACTGAATTACAAAAGAATTCCACAAATCCATAGTGATACTCCAAAATGGGGACGGAGGACAGAAAGTAAAGTCCTTCCATATAGAAGAATGCCAGCTAATAATATGTACCAGAATGATGGGATTTGATCACCATTTTTATCTTGTGAGGGCAGTAACTGATTCAGGCAAGTCTCATCAATGGATGTTAAAACCACCGTCAAGGTCTTGTTAAAAAACAGGATAGACACATAATCTCAAAGCATCATCCCACAAATTGCTTATTAATTACAAAATGAACTCTTTTACAATAGAGAAATCTGGAATACACGCACCAACTTAACCAAGTAATCAACCTGGGGGGGGGGGTGTCACCAAGAATAAGACAACCTTAGGAGTCTCCTTCTATGTTGCAATAAGAGACTATAACATCAAAAATGTGAAAAAGCGTTTATCCTGAGTCTACTAATGGGAAAACTACCAGAAAAAATCTAGTGTAGGATAGTCTGTAAGACAACGAGCCTAACTAAGTATGTCAATGTTACAAAAAAGAGAGAAAGGAAGGAGGATTGAGTTGTCCTGGACTAAGTAAGACTAAATAGTCAGGACAGCTAAATGAAATGCACAGTTCTCGATTGGATCCTGGATCCAAAACAAACACAGAGAAAGAGTAAGTGCTACAGACACTATTGGAACAAAGGGGCAAACCCAAACTGCAGCTAATTGCTAACTCTATCAATGTTAAATTCCTTGGGTATGGTAATGATACTGTAATTATGTAGAAGAATGCTACTGTTTTAGGAGATTCAGAATGAAGTCTTCAGGGGTGAAATGACAAGTGTGCAGACAGGGAGAAAAAGCAAATCTGGCAAAATGATACCACTCGGTGGATCTGAGAGAGCGAGAAAGCTGCAGTACTCACTCACTTTGTATAGATTTAAAAATTTTCAAAATATCATGATGGGAAAATAATTAAAACAGAGAAAACAACTTTGGTTTTACAAATTCCAGCACACACGAAGGTGACTGGAATGCTAACTCAGGCAGTGACAAAACCACTGGCACTTGGCCCAGCCCAAAAGTGGCTGGAGGCATTCATTGCAGCCACCTTCTTGGGACACAAGGAGCCTGATTATTTTTAACATCATCTTATATCTGGATAGCACAGTACTTCTTACAGTAGTTCTGCACAGAGAATAAAGAAACTATCAGAAAAAATATCCGTACTCTGGAACATACTGCAGAACCATGGGCCTGACAGAACCGAAGTTGCTGGAAGAAGCACCAGGCTGTCCAGGGTTTGGGATACCAAGTGGCAGGAAGACAGAGAGGGGCTGTTTTCTTCGCCGTATGTGCCCAGATTTCTAAGTTTCCACAATGAGCCTGTATTACCTTCATGACATGAAAAACAGGTGAAAAATAAACATGACTTTAAAAGAAAAAAAGGGCCTCTCTGGTGGCACAGGGGTTAAAGTCTCAGTGCTATCAAGCTATCAGCAGCCACTATGGCCTAAGTTCAATCCCGGACCAGGGAGCTGACCCACATGGCGCAGCACACCTCTCCTATCTTGCCTGCTGCTCCCCTCAGCAGTGTGTTTCCATCGGTCTGCCTGTTCTGCTCCCCACTCTGTCTCTGGTGAGTCCTCTCACCACCACCCCCACACCTCTGGCCTACACCCCAGTTCCTGTATGCATAAATAAATAAAAATGAAATTTTAAATTAATAAACCTGCCCTTTAAAAAGAAAAAGAAAAAAAGAAGACACTGGGCCTTTAACGTTTCCCAAACCTGTCCGAGCACCGAATCACCAGGTACTTGTAAAAAAAAAAAAAAAAAAAATCATATCCCAGGCCCACGCTTTGATATCATCCCCTCCAAGAACAAGGTCTGGTGGTCTGTATATTTAACAAATACCTCAGGTGAGGCAAGCTTGGGAAACAATGAGAAGAGACAGAAGAAAAAGCCCTGCGGGCTGAAGCTGGCCCGCCACTGCCTGTACCGCCCTTACTCTAATCCCTTGGCCGCCAATGCTCTGCTCCTCTCTGAGTAACAATCTATTTATAATCCAGCTTTTCATCAGCATGACCAGGGAGAAAATATACCAAACTAAGGGTGAGAGGGGTCTAGTTTTTCTAACAGCTGCATTTCTCACTGTAAATGAGGACAGACTGATAAGTCTCTGTGAGGCTGGAGAACATAAATTTTCCTCTAGGAGAGAGCTCTCCTCTTTAGGATGCTGACCCAGCCAGAAGCTGCTAAGATTACCCCCGACATCGCCTGGGCCAAAAATGTTGATGCCAGAGCTGCAGACCTAGAAATAAAAGAGGGCCTCAACCTAACATGACAAGACATTGGGTATTCAAGCTAGTCCTTTCAGGTTGGGTTTAAGCAGGGAGGGAAGCAGGAAAACTGCTCTTCCTTTTAAACACAGCAAAATTACTTCCTTAGCAAAAAAGGTATCTTAAATTACACAGCACTCTTGTTTGTGACATGGTGACAACACACAGTAGAATTTTTTTTTGTGCAGTGTAACTATTCCTATGAAAAAAGAGCTAAGGCAACAGAACTAAGAATATCTAGATTTTTGCCCCAGTAGCCAATTATTATAGTTGGAAATGTAAGATTTAAAGTTGAGAGTCTGAACTAAAAAAGGATAAAATCTTTACTTTAGAATCAACCCCACAGTTCTGGTGGGTACCTGCCATGAGGTATCAGAATTAGCATTTTAAGAAATCAGAAAGCTATTTTTCTTGCATGTGACACTTCCGATTGTCAGGGAGCACTTTTTTTCGGGCAAAGCATTCATTACAAAGTAGAAAGGATAAGGTATTTTTAACCTGAAAATCCAGAGTCCTTATCTGACTCAGCAGCTGCCAAGCCAAGTTGCCGAGCGACTTTCTTCATTTCTGTGCCTTTGCCTAGTTTGGCTGGGAGTCTTCTGGGGCTCTCTCTGGGTGGGTTTTTCCTCTCCATGACTTACTGGGCTGGAATTAGGTTCATCAATACATTCTTTTCATTGCGACTGCCCTGTGAAAAACAATTACATTAGAAGTCATTGCCTGGAGAGCTGAAACAGGCAGCCCACATGGCAAGTACAGTGAGGGAAGGAACACGGGCTTCGCCCCCTTTTCGTGTGTCCTGAGGTCTCAACTGACAAAGGTTTCAAGTTTACCAAATAGCAGAATGGTTTCCACCCAAAAGGAGGTTCACAGTCCTCTAATTCCATTACAAATTCAAGGCACACGAACCACATTCAGAGGAAGCTTTGTAAACTGCTAACAAAGGCACATTTGATTAGGTTTTTTGGAACGGGTAACTCGCCCTCTCCCTGAGAGAGGAGCGGAGGCAATGCCCACCCACGAACGAGGCCTGCTCTCCAGCTTTGCTGGCAGCTCACGGCTTACTGCCACCTCCCAGAGTGCAGTTTCTCAAATCAACCTTCTTTGGATAAGGTACTGAGCAGAGTAAAAGTAATCCCTTACAGGAGCATACTACTTTTTGGCTTTTCAAAAGCACTTTAATAAGCTTGTATACAATAGTGCTTTGATTATACAAAAACCCGTCACATCATTATCCTAAATGTTATCTCACTTGAGCCTCACACGGTCCTCCTCAGTTGCTATCCCACTGTACAGAGGAAGAAGTTCAGGCTCCATTAAAAATATCTATCAAGGGGCCTCCCTGGTAGCGCAGCGGTTAAGTGCTGCACTGTGGAGCTGTCGGCAGCGGCGACGCGAGTTCGACACCCGGCGGGGAGATTCCCGCATGGTGCAGCAGACCTCTCCTGCCTCGCCCGCTGCTCCCCTTAGCAGTGTATTTCCATAGATCTGCCTGTGCTGCTCTCCACTCTGTCTCTGGTGAACCCTCTCGCCACCCCACACCTCTGGCCTGTACCCCAGCTTGTATGCATAAATAAATAAATCTTAAAAAAAAATATCTATCAAGTGCCTGCTATGAACTAGGCATTGTGCCAGGCTGTGGACACAGAGTGAATAGAACAGACATGGTCTAGAAGAGGAACAAACACGGGTCAGTAATTTATTAATTACAGTTTTGATAACAGCTATAAAGGGAGGGGCTAATAGTCTGGGGAAACCAAGGAAGGGAAGGCTTTCCAGAGGAAATGACATGCTGCTGGGATCTGGAGATGTAGTAGGGTTAGCCAGGGAAAGGGGGTTGGGGGCAGAGTGGGGTGGGACATTCCCCATGGTATGAAGGTCCTCAGGGAGCAAGGAGCTTGACAGCTCAAGAGCTGAAACGCCAGGGAGGCCAGAGCACAGTGCGGTGGAGAAGCAGGCCATGCTCTGACGCCAGAGGGGTAGGTGGGAGGCAGACGGCAATGCCTTGAAACTCATGTAAAGACTATTAACCTAAGAGCAGTAGGAAGCAGGGTCTCCCTGGTGGCCTAGGGGTTAAGTCTCAGCACCATCACCTCTATGGTCTGAGTTTAATCCCCTGCCAGGGAGCTTACCCACATATGGCACAGCAGACCTCTCCTTTCTTGCCCGCTGCTCCCCTTGGCAGTGTATTTCAGTAGATCTGCCTGTTCTGCTGCCCACTCTTGTCTCAGTGAATGCTCTCACCCCCTGCACCTTTGGCCTATACCCCAGTTCTTCTATGCAAAAATAAAAAAAAAAAGAGCAGTGGGAAGCCATGGAAAGATTTTAACAGAACGGTACATGATCAGACCCGCATTTCAAAAGCATTTTGGACACAGTACTGAGACCAAAGTGGAAGAGGCAAGAGAGGCATTGAGACAAGTGCATACCAGCAGAGTAGTCCAGGTGATTTAAGATGGCAGTAAAGAGGGAGAGATATGAAAAGATTAGAGATAAATTTAGGAGGCTGACTGGATGGGGCGTGGTGATTGTATGTTGGGGTAGATGATGATACCATGTTCTAAGCTTGGGGGCCCAAGAAGAGCACAGGCGGAACTGGGTGGGGTGTCTAGGCTTGTGTAATTTGGAGACCAAAGTGACCGTGGGTCATCTGAGCAGAGATGCTGGGTACACTGTCACACGTGCGATTGGGAGCCCAAGCGAGAAGCCTAGATTCGCCCAATGACATACAGAGTCTGTAGCAGATTTGCTGCAAAGAATGAGATAACTCAAGCCTTCAAAGGGCTAGAAGAGGCTGAGAACACTCCAGATATTTTAACAAGGCCATTTGAACCAGCAAAGAGTGGCAGTTAGAAGGGTAACATGACTATAACACAAAGGATACTGCAGGGACAAAGGGAACAGGGGAGCCAACAGGGAAAAAAGCAATAATGAAACTGGGTGGTTCTATTGTCGAAGTGTGTCTCTCCCAAATTCACATATGAAATCATAAACCCCAGAGAAAATGAGGAGGCTGGCACCCTCATCAAAGAGGTTAATGCCTTTGAAAGGGGCTCCGGACAGATCCCTAGCCCCTTCTACCACCTGAGGATAGTGAGACATCTGCGACTTGGAAGAGGTCCCTTACCAGACCATGCTGGCACCCTGACCTTGGACTTCCAATCTCTAGAACCATATTCCTGTGGTTTATAAGTGACCCCAGTCTGTGGTATTTTGTTATAGTAGACGTAAGCAAAGCCTGGTGATGTTTTAATTCATAACACACTCTTGACTCCATCCATTTTCCCTAGTGGAGCGAACTGTATTTGGGATTCCCCACTCAATGCCAAGTCTGAACATTTCTGCTGATAGAGGCCCTAGTGAATTTGACCGACTACTCAAGAAGCAGAGGAGGGAGTCCAAATTAAATAGAAGTCAGGATGGTTGCGCATCCCTGAGCAACCCTCTTGCTCATACTTTTGCCTACAGCAGAAAAGGACTAAAGGGAGCACACTGACCTGAATGAGGCTGCATTTTAAACACAATTCCAAGTCAAATTATTTTGCACTCAATCTAATTTAAGGGGACTGGCTTCTCCATTTAAGTCATGTCACACTGAGCACTCTTTGACAGGTCACCTTTAGTATGAGGTGCATAACAGATAATGGCACTGCCACATCTTGCCTAGCATTAGACAACAGCAGCGTCTCTTTTATTGGATGGCTATGGAGTTCGACAGCACGGACAATCCAGTTTAAAATGTAGAATAAAATGTAAAACTATCTCTAATTAAATCAGGATCCTTTTGTATGAAGTCCAACAAATATGCATAGTTTCATCTCCTTGAAATAATGCTATGTCTGAGTGAACAGGAGGTTTCTTCAAAATGGAAGTGGACATAGCTTGTAGATGGGCAATCAAAGTAACTCCAGTCTGACCCCTCTATTGATTTAGATGAGGAAGGTAGTTCATGTAGGTTGCCACTAATTAGGAACTTGACAGCTTCACATAATAAAAGTGGATTATTTTGCAGCTCTTTTAGATAGAATGGCCCCATTTAGTCTTCTACAATCCGTGTGACAAGTCTACAAGGAAGGTCTTGCTACTACTGTTAAAATGTAGTCAATGGAGCAACAGAAGACACACAGGAATAACATTCTGGCTCATCTGGAATTTGCAGGACAATAGTGAGTGTAGGATCAAAACATTGAAATGCTGACATATTGGCTAAAAAAGGAGAACAGATGCCAACATGTGAGATCCTGGGGAATTGGCAGCAGATTGAAATGAGGAACACATAATGTACTTTAGAATACTAAACTGTCTACTTTGGATATGAAGCTGACTAAAAATACGAAATCCTCTGTCCTAAGTAAAGTTCTCTCTAAACAGAAGGAAGCCTCAGTTTGTGTCCCAGGGAGGCTCAAGTCCCATGGAGAATAAAGGGCTACATCCACCTTAACACTCTTGTCTGAGAGGCGAGGCACTCCCCCCACCCCAGAAGGGGGTACTAAGGGAGTCAACTAGCTGGGAACAGATCTGCCCACTCATACTGAGCACCACTGAGAGCTTCCATGGACAGCAGCAGACATTGTGATGGCATTACTACCTGTGCTCTCAAACGCAGTCTGAAAACCTCAAGAAGATGTTTTTCCTGTTTTACAATAAAGTTAGATGCTGAACTGACTACGGGCTGAAAATGGGACACTCAGCTCTTACCTTTGTTTCCTGGCACAGACTGGAAACCACTAACACTACTTTGCAAACATTTCCGATCCTCAAGTGCCAAACTCAGTGTTAGAAGGACTTAAACTTAAACCGTCAGAATGGGCCCTCACCTGGGCTTCTTTTAAGTGCATATGTAACACATTGTGCAAAAGGTTCGCAGAGAGAGGGGACACACCTACACATAGCAGAAAGTGAAGCAACCCAGACTGAAGGCTACCTAGGTAGGGATAAAATTCTAACAATTCTCCCCAGCACTTTGTTCTTCTACTTATGCACTTCGTATGTGAGAGTCTAGTTATTTGCTTGTTCCTCAACCTGGAGGGTTAGTTTTGCATCTTTGCAACCTCAGTCCCCAACAATTAATATGTCAGGTACTCCACAGGATAATAAATTCCAACAAGTCTGTTGTCCTGCTGAGTCTCGCTGACAGCCGGAGCAGCTTAGCTGTCACCCAAATACCTGAACAGCTTTAAGGTCAAGGCTCTGCATTTCCAAACACCATGGTCACTTCCAGATCTAATTTCCAGGTCTGGTCTCCTACAGGAAACAGCTCATCTGCCACTTATTCTAACGATAAATACACCAACTCTGGAGATTTAGGTTTATGATAAAAAGGAGACCCAGGGTTTACAAGGAAAGGCTCTGAAATGCTGCTCTCAGATCTCTTTTTATAGATACTTGGCAACTTTCCCGAGAGCTCAAGTTCCCTTTAAAAGGTGTCACGTGTATGACATGTGTGCACGGACAAAGGTGTGAGGTGAAACGCAGGCACTTAAACACAGTACGGTAACAAGGCCATAGAAAAGGAAGACCTTACCACCCCAAAATCATGAGTAAGCCTACTTAGAATTATAACACAAGGTTTTCTTTGAAGTCATTTTCCCTTGGTCTGCGTATTTGGAGATATCATTCTGGAGGAATGTCCATGTATTTTAACAGAGAACAAAAAACCTCCATCTACCTAAATCTCATTTATCTTCCCCTTCACATCCTTCTCCATTCTCCAACTTGGCCTCAAATTCATGTCAGGGATTCTGAACTCTGATTCCTTAGTGTACTCTGTCTGAAACCAAGTGGGGCTCACTCCATTCCCCTCGTTCAAAGACTTTGGTAAGGTTAGAGAACTTCCTCAAATCGCTTGCTTTGAGAAAGGGTTCACAGTAACAGTGCCCACCTCCCCATTCGCACCAGCCCACGCTGCATCTGTGCCAGACAGCAGGAGCACCCTCCAGGCACACCAGCCTGCCAGCTCAGCAGGGCAGAACTGGGCAGACCCTAGGACAGTGCTGTGACTGGCATACCACCAGCCTCCCAGGGCAAACGCCCAGGCGATGCCTGCTGCCAGGACTTGGGCAATGACAGGGAGGCTGGCTTTGTGGCCTGTGCCCTGGATCAGCACTTCCCTAACTTGGCAGTGCCCACCTTCTCCCCCACCTTCCCACCCCCCCCCACCAGGCCTGGCAAGCTGGCCACAAAGGTGAAATAACCAGCAAGGTGGGTGACAACAGATATCAGGACGACAACCCACCTGTGCACTGAAGCACAGAATGGTCACTGACCCCAAACTGGACCCTCACCAGGTTGCCGGTTCCTGACCCCACTCACCTATCTGCCTCTCTGTTCACTGCCCAGCTGGCCCTCTCTGCCCCATGGCCAAGCTTTGCCCCTGCCCCCGGGGCCACCCCTAGGGTCACCAGCCCGAATGGTCTCAACCTAGTCGCTCCTCACAGCCCCCTTCCCTATACACTCCTTCCCCACCCCAGGCCCTCTCCCACGCAGTCCCGCCCCCCAGAGCAAAACCAACCAAGTAAATGAGGGACGCACCATCCCCTGCTCCCACCGTTTGGCCCACTGTCCCCCGAGAGTGCCGGTTCTCCCTCTTGTCCTCCTCGCTTCCCTTCTCTCCCCTATTTCGCCCTTCCTTTCCCCAAGCTCTTCGCTAAGCCCCCTCCCCTCGCGCCCAGCCCTCCCTTTCTCACCTAGGGCCGGAATCGCTGCTCCACAACCGGACTCGCGGGTCCGGGGGCGCATGCGCGAGCCCGGCCCCACGGCTCCATGACAACACGGCCGTCGCCGGGTGTCGAGCGAGCCCCTGCTTTCGCCGCGCGGCCTCCGCCCATTTCTCCTCCCCCCGCCTCCGCGACGGCGTCAGACAGCCACGTGACCCGGTCGGAGGACCCGGCACCATGGAGACGGCGCGCGGCTCTCCTAGAAGTGCCCTCAGAAGCGTGTGGGGTTCGCGCCTCTGCAGGCGGCGGACGTCCCTCTGAAGCCTGCGTTCTCTCCGCGGAAGGCGCTCGTCTCTATGGTTGGTTCCCCAGACCTGCCGCCATTTTGCGCGGGCACCCTGAGCGCGCAGCTATCGGGGCGCGGTTTCCAGACGATGTTTGGAGAAGCCGGCCGTGGGCCGGCGTGATACCCCCGTGGGAGCGGCTGGCGAGTGAGCGGGCCAGGCTGCTGTCGGTTTGTGCGGCGGGACACCGTTAGGGTGGGCACCGCGACAGACCATGCTGACTTGCACGCGAGCCACCGGCGGCCTCAGACTGAGGGAGGCGGGTCCGGCCGCCCCGCGCACCGCTCACGTTTCTGCCACGCCTGGCGGGGCTGCTCCCCACCCCCTCAGGTCGCCGTCGCGCGCGGTCGCTGCCAGTGTCTTCGCCGCTAGTTCTTGTCATTCGTGTCCGCGCTGTCATGGTGTCCCGGGCGGCCGTCCGAGACCTTGGGTTTTTTTTCAGGTTCCGTGTCTATCCTGGCTCTTGGTGAAGTGTCACAGTAAATACGCGCAGTTGTACAGAAAAGGGGTTGCAGTCGTTTAAAATTGGGCTATGTTGAATCTGGGGTTCCTACATTAGAAAAAATGTCGTCACAGGTGAAAAAGGATAAGGGTGTGTTTAAAGATTGCTGACGGTTGGAGGCGAATAACCTGGTCCCTGACCCCTAGGGATATTGAATTAATTAAAATGAAATAAAAGGAAAAAGCCCAATTCCTCACTTTGGCCGCCGCTCAATTCCCCAGCAAACACATGGTGGCTGATGGCTATTTCGTTGGAGGGCAGATTATATGTAGCATGTGGCCAGGGTCAGGACAGCGTCAAGGAGGTGCTGGGGCGGGGGCTTGTGGTCATTCTTAACTCCTTAGTCTTCCAGACATGCAGTGGCGATGCATAAGCTCTACCAATAAAACTGCCTATGCTGGGGTTCAGATGATGGGGGGACAGTTCTTGGGTCCCTGGGAGAAGTAATGCAGACGGTCCATCCACCTGCACTGGGCAAGTTTATTACCAAAAGGAAAGAGAAGCACTGGAGGGCGAAGAGCTGGATTTTGCCAGAGTAAAGGGGCACTCTTGTGTTCTTTGACGGAATTACTGTAGAATTAATTTACAGCCCTGGGGTCAGATTGGGTTGGTCTTCTGTGACTGATTCTCTTTTCTGCCTCCACCTCTGGCCGATAATCTTTTCTGACCACACCTTAGATTCCAGGAAACAGCTGCTTAGTTTAAGATTTTTAATTATCCCTACCCCCACCTCTGGTGTTTGTCCTTCCATCCTAAATTTGTCTACTCCAAGCTGCCATCACTTACAGCATATAAGGCTTTCGTTTATAGGCTGAAGGGAGGGAGAACAATAGTTAACAATTGTCAAGTGATTAAGTTAAATGCAGCTTTGCACTGTCCTGTGATGCCTTGACACATTCATAAGTTGGTGCTGTGATCATTTGCAGTACATAGAAGAGGCCACTGAAGTTTATGCCCATGACACAACTACTAGAGCCAGGATTTTTTTAAAAGATTTTATTTATGCATACAAGAGCTTTATTTATGCATACAAGGTGTAGGCCAGAGGTGCAGGGGATGAGAGGATTCACCAGAGACAGAGCGGGGAGCAGAACAGGCAGACTGACTGAAATACACTGCTGAGGGGAGCAGCGAGAGGTCTGCTGTGTCGTGTGGGTCAGCTCCCTGGATGGGGATTGAACTTGTGCTGCAGTGACTGTGATAGCTTCTTGGCGCTGAGACCTAACCCTCTGGGCCACCAGGAAGGCCCCTAGAGCCAGGATTAAAAAAAAAAAAACACATGTTTTAATTGATGTATGGTTGGTTTACAACACTGTACGTGTTTTACAAGCACAGGTTCACACCTCTTCTGGTGTAAGGCACCACACTGCCCACCAGCAAAGATGAGTGATGCCCTACCTGCTTCACTGGGCCCCACCCCTCTGGTAGCCTCATTTCCCGTTGGGTTTCTAGGGTTCTGTTTTTCAAACCCTGACTCTTAATCGTTAAGCTACATTGCCTCTTTTGGAGATACAGTAAGACAGTCTGCCTTCCAGCACCTTAGAATCTGACATGGAAAATAAAGATATACTGTTTAATTGGCACTATGAGAGAATTTGTTGAGAGAATTCTGACAAAATCTAATGTTTTTGTTGTTGGAGGAAGAGACCTTGAAGTAATGTGTTAAGAAGGACAGCTGAAAGTTAGATATACAGTAATTGAAGTGAGTGAAGTGAGAGCAAAATACACAGCAGACGAAAGGGAATAAATGAAACCAACAAAAGCAGAAGCAGCATTTTAGTCCTCCAACGGTGCAGGGAGTGCAAGTCCCCCTAAAAACTGCCATGCTGCAGTGAAGATAAATTTGTTAATGGAACTAAGTGAACCAGATCAATGTATTGTTAGAATTTTTATTAAGCTACTTATGGTTTTATAGACTTAGATTATAGAATAAGTTATTCGTGAAAATAGATATAAATACTTTTATATTAGTCAAGCAATGTAAAAAAAAATGGCTTTGTTCATTCACCGGGGTTTGCAACTCAGTATCTAGTAACAGTTCCCTGGTGCTGTGGGTTCTTTAACCTCCGTTGTCACACCCTTGTTCAGATTTATTTTTTATTTATACATGCAAATTGGGGTCAGGCCAGAGGCGTGGGGCAGCGAGAGGGTTCACCAGAGACAGACTGGGGAGCAGAACAGGCAGATCAGAAATACACTGCTGAGGGGAGCAGCGGGCAGGGCAGGAGAGGTCTGCTGCGCCATGTGGGATTCTCCCCGGCCGGGCGTCGAACTCGCGTCGCCACCGCCAACAGCTCCACAGTGCAGCGCTAAACCGCTGCGTCACCAGGGAGGTCCTCTAAGCACCATTTCTTGATGTAGAGTCTCTGCCTGGTTGAGTCCTCAGTACCGCTTGCGCGTCAAGACTGATTTTGCCGCCACCTGCCGGCAGGGGGAGACCTGCTCCCTCCAATGCTGTGCTTGTGGGTATGCAAAGAAGCTTCCTTTCCTTTCTCCCGTCTTGGAATGCCACAGGCTGGAGGTCATAAACTGCACCCTGCCCAGCCTTCTTCATTTTATCACCTGCCCTGTCCACGTGAGAATTAACATCATCTGAGTTTTATTTAAAGATACTTTAAAGTATGCAATATAGTATATGACTTAGAATGTTAATAAATAATTCTTGTAATATTTAAAGTTGAATTTACGATTAAGGTTATTATATATTTAAAGTAATAAAAGTTAAAATGATTTAAAAGTTAACATACTACCCGTGAAAGTATTCAAAAGATCAAGTTTCAAATCCCAGCTTCCATCAGTATCGTTTTATAAAAGAAGGATCATTTTAAAGATTTATTTTTTATTTATACATACAAGCTGGGGTTACAGGCCAGAGGCGTGGGGCGGCGAGAGGGTTCACCAGAGACAGAGCGGGTAGCAGAACAGGCAGATCAGAAATACACTGCTAAGGGGAGCAGCGGGCAAGGCAGGAGAGATCTGCCGCGCCATGTGGGATTCTCCCTGGCCGGGCATCGAACTTACGTTGCCGCTGCTGACAGCTCCACAGCGCAGCGCTTAACCGCTGCGCCACCAGGGAGGCCCAAGAAGGATCATTTTAACATGTCCCACATAGACACAGAAAGGAAGATAAGCTATAATCTCACAATCAAAAGATGGAATATTTTCTGCTTTATGAGAAATGCATTGAATTCTTTTTTAAAATATTTATTTATGCATATAAGAGCTGGGGTGTAGGCCAGAGGTGTAGGGGGTTAAGAGGATTCACCAGAGACAGTGGAGAACAGAACAGGCACGTTAACTGAACACTGCTGAGGGGAGCAGAGTGAGACAGGAGAGGTCTGCTGTGCCATGTGGGAAGCTCCCTGGCTGGGAGTGGGGTGGGGAGTCAAACTCATGCTGCAATAGCTTCATAGAGTGAGACTTAACCTTTTACGCCACCAGGGAGGCCCTGCATTGCATTCTTATTTTTCCAGTTTTGCTGAGGACCAGTGAAAACATCACTAGACGGACTGGGCTCCTCATTTCTTCCACTCACATTTGAGAACCATCTATTTTGTGTTTTGAAACTTGTGTGATCACCTATAAAATAGTCACCCTCTCGTTTGAATCCAGCATTAGCAGCACTGACTGAGTCACAGGTTTTTTTTAAGAGGATTTGATGGGCGGTAGGTGTGTGAATGGCCTGGAGTCCCAGAAACAGGCGTTAGTAAATGACCTTGACTGGTCAGAGGGGTCTATACGTGTCGGTGACCCACTGGCCGAGCAGAGGTGGGAGATAGCAGCACTCTGATCCTGCTCCTTAGCTGTCAGATGACTAGGCGCCTACCAGCCAACCTGCTTCTTGGCTGTGGATTTGTATTCCTGGCTTTGCGTTTAGCTACCCTGCGAGACTTCTCCCGTGTTACAGTGGAAATGGTAAAGCCACACCCTTTCCTGCTGTGCTGAGAAGGAAGCCAGAGGGGAGCCAGAAGGCCCTAACTACAAGCTCTTATGTGGAAAGGATGCCAGGAATGGAGAACCATTCTGGCACAGAGATTTTGAAAGTATTATCTCCTGCCACTGAAGTCTTTGATTTAGACTTACCAGCTCTTCTCTCGCTAATGACCCGGAAACCTGTTTGGTTGTCACCTTTGTTCCATACCATGTGATTTTTGACTTGTAGGTTCTCCTTGCTTTATGGGCTCCCCTCCCTTCTCAAAAAAAACCTTTGGATCCCAGCTGAGTTTCCCCAGCACGAGATGACCGAAAGGCACAGAATAGAGGCCACCCGGAAGAAGGCCAGGTAGAACAGGGACTCCAGTGGAACCTGCCACATCAGTCACAGGATGCTGTCCACAAAGCCCAAGTTCAGGAGCAGCCTCCACACAGACATCAATTATTCCCAAATTTAATACTCACTCTCTCTTGGGGCTTGAGCCAGGCTGGTGTGTGTTGTCATTTCTTGGGTATCTGTCTCCCACACTGGAGTCTAAGCACCTTCAGAGTTCGGTTATATCTAATGCTTTTCTACCACAAAGTGAATTCTACACAGTGGTCGACCGACCTGACGTTGGTGGGAGCCATGCTCCCTGCAGACTTAACAGTGGGCTCACACATCACTCACGGAACTCCAGAGAAGGAAAAGATGTCAGTGGCCAGGGGAGTGAGTCACTTCCAGGGCGGCTGGTCAAGGCGGCATGGAAACCTTGACTTCTGTCAGTTCCATCGCACACTGCCAATTCCCACCACCAGGCCTTTGGCTCAGTTTTGTGTCGCTGGGGCACATTAGGAAGGTGAAAGTAGCTGCTGACAGGTTTCCACTCCACACTTGTAATTCTGGTGAAGGAATTCCAGGGCTGCCTTTGTTCCTCCAAAGCCCACTCCACTCCTCGCCCTACCGGTCAGTCATTGGAGGGTCTTTTCTGTTCTGAGCTTTTGCTCAAGACACCCCCACATTCTCCTCCCTGACATTTGATTTGACTCATGGCTGACTCTGTTCCGTGAAGAACTTTATAAAGCCCGGTGGTCAGGAGAGATGACGGGTAGTGGCTTTTCTTCACAGCCGCAGACGGGGGCCTTCCCACACCAGCACTCCTTCCCAGCGTCCAAGCCAGGCTGCCGCTTCTCACAGGCTCCACTCCACTGGCGCCAGCTGGGCCTGTTTAGTCAGCATCACAACAGGTCAGGTAAATCCAGGTCTTTGGGTGAGGCCTTGCCCAGTTCATCAAAACTGCCTGCTTGATTTTCTCTTGACTCACATTCTGCTTTTTCTTCAACTGATTGCATCATCCCGGACTCCAAGACATTACGGTTGAATCTCAAATAGAAGCCTGGAAAGCAAGCAGTCCATTTCTGAAGAACACTTAAATATGATAGTTGCAAGCATAGAGAGGAGGGGAGGGTACATATTTGCATCTGTTTTTTTGATCTTGGAGAGTGGTCCTTTTAAAAATTCATATGAAAAAGATGAGTCTTCTTAGCCTCCCAAATTTCCAGTGGCATTTAAATTTAAGTTTGCTTTTTCTTAATGTCAGAGAAACTCTGAGACAGCCCTTATTCACTCTCCAAGGCTTTATCATGTTTTCAGTCTATTTCAAAGACAACCATGTCAACACCTACAGAGGAGTGGCATCTTTACAAGGCAGCTCATTTGCCTAAAATGTCTGGGAAATCACATCCAAAGAAATTGCTAAGAGCATTTTCTTCAGGTATAAAAAAGTGCCATTTATTCACCCAGAACTTGGGTTTCTTTGTGAATTGAGTGTCCCTTTTAAGACTTAAAAGGCTGCTTTTATCTGGTGAAATTTCATCCCAGCTGGAGCTGTGGGACGGCTGATCTGGAGCCCTATTGAATTGACAGCCAGCCACATGCAAGAGCGCAGTGCTTTTAGTCTCCTGCTTTGTGGACAGGAAATACAGGCTAATCCACAGGATTTACCCATGGAGTAAATCCGAGAAAATCCACCCGAATGTCTTGTGCTAATAGTTTAATGAAATTCTCCCTCCAGCACTTTCTGATAGGGCATGAGGGTTTTCTCTGGTGTCATCACACTTCAGGAGTGAATGTGTCATCCAGGTGCAGGTCTTCTGTGTTGTCCTTTACCTGTTGTCTCCTCATGTCACATATAGCCAAGAAAGCAGATGACAGGTTCCTCTATTACATGGGGAATTACCAAGTGGTTGCCTAGCAACCTACACAGCGCAATCAACATGGTCTCTGTTGTGGAATGCAGAGTGGTTGGCTTGCCTTTCAAGAATGATTGTATTTGCATATTTCTTTGGGGGCTTGAAAAAAATGGGTATGTTTTCCTGGATTTGATGATATAAAATTGGCCTTTTGTATCACTTTACCCCAATATGCCGCTTATTGTAACCTATTAATGTAAAAAATGGCAATTATCTAATCAAATCATTAATATAGCAATTGCTTCCATTAAATTCAATTCAGTGAGCATCTTCTAGGTGGCAGAAACTATGCTAGACACTGTCAGGAGTTAGAAGGATGAACAAGTATAGACCCTGGCTTCAGGGAACATGTATGTTTAATAGCTGTATGAATCCTTTGCTTACACACGTGAAACATAACTGTGATTTGTACGTAAAATGAAAATATCTTAACTTAGAAGTTTCCTTTGTGTTTGATCAAAGAATTCTTCCTTTTATTTAGGTTCCTGCCTTTACAGCATACAGCTGCAATCAGTTTAAAAAGCTGCAATCAGTTCAAAATCACTTTTAAGACTAGCTCTTATTGGTATCTCAGTAATTAGCAGCTCTGAGCCCACTCTTGTTGGAGGCCAGCACTGCTAATATTGTCACGAGGATGGTGCTACCCTGGGTCTGAACTGCTGTCTTTCTGCATAATTGCTGCTGAGGTGGACACAGTCTCCCCGCCTCTATTTCACACATTCCAGTTTAAAGTCCCTCGCCTTTCTTTGTCTGCTTTGCAGCAGTGCCATCAGCTTCTCGCCGCTTAGGGAGGGACTTGGGAATGTTCCAGAGCTCGCATTAGCGATCACTGGAGCTAACTTCGTTCCCATGGGGGAGGCATTGCTACACAGAGCCTGGGGGTCGACTGGCCCCTTTCCCTGGAGTTGATTTGTCTGTGGGTTGGTTCAACGTCTTTTCTTCCTAGGGAAGGTGCCAGGGCATGGTGTGCAGTCACTGACCCTGACAGCACTGGTGCACAGTCCTGTGCAAATTGTTAGATGTCACTCCTTAGCGCGCTAGACCCACAAAAGGGAATCCACAGAGAAAAGAGCACGCTCTGTGGGTAGTACCGCCACAGCACTAGAATTCTCCTCTACCACCTTTTATTGGCACACTTTGTTTCTCTACTTGCCCTCCCAGAGCCCAGGGCAGGATGTACATCTTGCTCATTTTCTCCACCACCTAGTTCCTTCAGCGGTTTTGCCATTCTCCAGAAATCATTCAGACCTTCAGTCTTCACGTAGAGTATCTGACCTTTGCATCCAGACCGGAAGTCAGGCAGAAGGAAGGGAACAAGGGAGGAGGGGCTGTGGGAGATCAGATCCTGGACAGGTGGTTTCCTGACGCTTCCTCCTTTCATCCTCATAGCAGCTTGTACGTAGCTCCTCCTGGCCCTTTCACGGGACGCTCACGGAGCACGGGGGCCACCACTCCAGTAAGCACTGACGCGCTGTTCTCCAAGGCAGCTTTTCACTTACAATCAAGCCAACCAGTATTTACTGTGGCCTGTGGACCTACTAAGGGTCAAGGACACAGTAAAGAATAAGATACAGCCTCAGACCCTGAGAAGTTCACAGTTCAGTTTGGTTAAGTGCTGTAATGAAGATGTGGGAACACAGAAGATCAGCGAATTCAGGTAGAGAGTAGGAGTTCAGGATAAGATATGTAGAAAGCCATTTAACTCGATCCCAGAGGTTGGCAGTCAAGGGAAGCCTCTATGTTTACCTTTTAAAATGGGCCTAGGGCAGAAAATCTATTTCCCTTTGATGCTGGGAAATCCTTTATTGCTCTAATGGAAATCCCTTATGCTGCCGTTTATCCCATATTTCCTCTCATTCCAACTCAGTTGAAATAGCAAAAATCTTCGCCTAATAACCTAGCCACTCAGAAACCTTTAACAAATCATAGCTGGTGCTCTGCCCTAACCTAAAAAGAGCTGCTTATTTTCCTCCCACCTCAAAACCCTAGAGCTAGACTTCTCTAGCCAGTGGCCTAGGAACACTTTCTTCTAGGGCCCCCTGATAAGGGTGGGGGAAGGTGGGGCAGCCAGCTCCAGGGGAGGGGGGGGGTTGTCAGAGATTATTGTCCTTGAAGCATCTCATGCCACCTTCATGAAAGACTGGATTTCTGAAATTGGATGGGATGTGGAAGAGAAGAATAAGGTACAGTGTTTCATTACACTCCACTACCAGATTTCACCAGCCCATGAGTACCAGTGAGGTCCTGTTGACATCCAGACCTAAATTTCATTGGCTCTGAGCCCAGGCTGAAGGTCTGTAGAACTTTCTTTTTTTTTTTTTTTAAAGATTATTTAAGCATACAAGTGGGGTGTAGGCCAGAGGTGTGGGGTGGTGAGAGGATTCACCAGAGACAGAGTGGGGAGCAGAACAGGTAGATTGACTGAAGCACACTGCTGAGGGGAGCAGCGGATGAGACAGGAGAGGTCTGCTGCGCCATGTGGGAAGCTCCCCTGCTGGGTATCGAACTCGTGCTGCAGTGACTGCGGACAGCTTCATGGTGCTGTACTTAACCCGTTGCGCCACTGGGGAGGCCCTCTGTAGAACTTTCTACTCGTCCTCTTCTCCCTTCAACTCTTCCTGCATTGTTTCTAGGAGGCCCCTGCGGTATCTCCCGTAGTTTGTGGGTGGATCCATCATGCTCTTCCACTGCCGTGTCCACATGGGTGTACCTTCACAGCCCCTTAAAAGGGGCACCTCACCGGCATACACGCTCTCTGGAAGGCCGTCTCATAGTCACAGCGCCTGTTGCTGAGCGCAGCCTTCTTTCCTGGGGCCTTTAAGGCAGCAGTTGGCCAAAGTGGATGGGAGTGGTGGAGACAAAATAGCTTTTCATGGGTTGGCTGTGCTTTGCCAGGCAGTATTCCAACTGCTCTATCTCTAGTTGCTCAAAGGCTGACATCATCACCCCCTTTCTGTTTATCACCCCAGCTCTTTCCTCCCTAGGGCTGGAGACAAGTCTCTGAGACCAGGATGGGACCTGACAACTCATCAGTTCATTCCATTACACTCTTTCTCCCCAAGCACCTCTGAACCCAAACAAAACAACTCCCACAAAACAAACTAAACCCAAACCCTTCTACTTCAGTAAAAAAATAATAAAAGTATGACACTTGATGCAGATAAATACTAACATGGCCGAGGCGGGGGTGGGGAAGAGGGAGCCTGGTGGCGTTCTCTCAACTCCATCCCATAATTTGTAAGATGGGGAAGACTGAGGGTTCTTACAGGTACCTCTTGTTTCTAACCTCTTGTTACAAGAATATAATATGCAAATATTTCCCAATTCATAAGCAACCTGTAAGAATGCCATTTGAAGAGAAATGAGCAATGGTTGCGGTCCAGAACTTTAGGTTGTTAACATTGTTTTTTCAAACGGGCTTCTTGCTCTATGAGTTTTTTTCTGCACACTGTTAAGAAATATCCATCTCCTCCCTGCCCCACTGCCACAAGACCAACCCACACAAAACCAACTATTTAGAACCCGTCAATGGAAAAGACAGAAATTGTAATGGCATTGCCTTAAAAGTAGACTACACATCATGGTGGGCAGAGCCCTGAGGATGGCATTGAAGGTCTCAGCAAATCCAGGCTGTCACTAACAAGCCCAAGTGCCCCCAAAGAGTCCTGTTACCTGTCTGAGCTGCTATTTCTCATTTCTGAAATGGAACCATGATCACATCGGCCCTCCTTCCAAGCCGTGAGAACGGGGTGAGCTAATGTAGGTAAGAGTGCTTTGCGAACTGTTGTTCTCTGACGCAGGCTGGAAGAAATCATGGCAGCTCAGTCACCGTCATGTGCCTTTCTCTAGGCCAGGGTCTTTCCCGGAGGTGGCTCTCTGCCCACACGTCATGTGTTTCTGGAACAAATGTCAAGTCTGGAACTGACAGACCCCATCCTGTTCTGTCATCTTGTTTTAAGGCACAGCGGGGGACACTCCAGTCTGGTGAGGCCAATCCTACAACCAGACAGAAGGGCTGGACTGTGAGTCAGTGAGTGTGTGAGTGTTCTCTGAGTGTCAGCCCCCTCCTCCCACAGAGCCCGACTCCTCTGAGCTACTTTTCTTTTTAGAATCAACAATAGCTGCCAGTAACATCCTTCATGTAAGAGCATTGGTGATGCAGCATGTCTGAAAAGAGTATTTTACTAGAATCTCTGAGCTTTTGTCTCACATCCTAGACACTCATCAAATTCCGAAGCTGGTACTTTTTTGATCTTTCCAGAAGGATCCACATATGCAGGAAGTGACAAACACCAGCTAAAACAGGCAAAGCAGAGCCCCTGCCCCTGCTGGGAACCCATTCAGCATTGGCACGGAGATTTATTATGGTAAAAAATGCAATGCTATATCATGTCAGAGCCTTGGAGAGCCTGGCCTGTGTCACTAAATGATCACGATGTTGACTAAAAAGGTTTCTTGGTGTGACTGGCCTCCACTGAAGAGCCAACTCCTTGCTGTGAAGCCTCCTCTTAATCCTGGTATCCTTTACCATCTCCCAAAATTTGGCTAAATCCCTGAACCTGAATGAAGCTCTCTGTATTGGATGAGTATTGGAATTGCGTGTGTACATGGGTTGACTTGTTTTGTTTTTTTTAAAGATTTGCCTTGCTCTGATTTTGACCAACTCTGCTGACACAGAATCATGTCTCATTATCGGTCATTTCCCGTCCAAAGCCTTGTCCCTTTTGCTGTTTCGATTGAATCTTGCCCCTACACCTCTGTGGCTTGTTGCTTACCCTCTCACGGCTTCTTTGCTGCCTCCTGGTTTGTGGTCTTGAGGCAGCTCCTAAGGTGAAGGTCTTGGTTCAGGCAGGCAGAGGGGTTCCTGTCACCTTCCAGGTTCCCCCAGCTGGCCGAGCGCCAGTGCTCCTCTGCACCCCTCCCAAACTCTTCTTATCCTCTTCCTCCCTAACACCGCCCCTTCGGCCTGTACTCCCCTCCCAGCATCAGTACTACCCCACTGGGTAGATCTAGTTCTAGTCCTCTGTCTGATGCAGACCTAAGGGCCTCCCACACCCACACCCAGAGCCCCAGGACAATGTGGAGAAAGCATGGCTGCTGAGGGCTCCCCACCACATCCGTGCTGTCTCAGCCCACACCCCCAGCGCCTCAGGACTGGGCCAAGGGTTGGCAAACATCCACACTGGAACAAGGCCTAAAAATGAAATTCTTCAGCTCTGGGACCTGGCTAAGGTCTGGAAAGCAAGTCAGCAACTCATTTTATATCTTCTTTAAGGACCTATAGAAAGAAACTATAGAAACAGGGTTTCATGGTCTAAGTTTATTTGAAGTTCAAAAAGCCAAGTATTCCGTTACCACTGTTACTTGTTTCAAAATCCTTCTTTCAACATTACCTTTAGTCGGCAAGTGTTTTGGGGGGCTGGAAACACGGAGAATCTCCATCACATGAACCCAAACATCACTTCCACATGATATACAACTTCTAGAACAGAAATGGAGCCTCAACAAAGATATGTAAAGACTGAAAAAGAACTCTGGCACAGTGTTTTTAAGAGGATAATATTTTATGTGTCCAATATTTAACCAACATAACTATGTGTTGCTATTGTTTTCTCATGGTGGGTGAGGTGAAATTAGAATGACATGGTTTCTGAGTCTTAGCAGATGTTGCTTGGCCAGGAAGAAGAATCTTTGATTAGTCTTTGCTTTGATTAGTCAGTAAACAAAAAGATAAGCAGTTCTTTTCTGTCCATCATTCTAAATTTTTACTGATCTATCACTATACCACAGAAGGACCTATGAATTTTGCACTGAGTTAATTTTAAATTAATTTATTTGTACAGCAGCTAAGAGAGCTTGCTTTTGTCAGCTGGAGATTGCTTTGGACACCATGGCACAGGCTTTGTACTGCCATCCAGGAAAGTCTTCCTTCCACTGTGGTCTCTCGCCCTTAATAGACTTAACAACAATAAACCCTTTTGGGTTTAAAGATGGTGGTAGCTACCTATTATCTTTCATCATTCAGGATCCTTTCACCTGTCTGTCTGTAGCTGTAACTGAATTTTCTCTTGGGATCCCCCATTTTTCCATCCTCCATGTCCTGCACACAGAGCTGTCTCCACTCCCAGGTCCAAAGGTCGGCATGTGACTGCAGCCTGGCTAATTGGGCCATCCCCTTCCCAGGCTCTGATGCCTTGCTTACCAACAGACCCATGCCAAGTCAGAGCCAAGGAAGGGCAATGAGACTGACTGAAACTGCAGAAAGCAGAATACGCCACACTTTTTCTTCCATAGTTCTGAAACTGGGAAGAGACAGGACTGGAGTTCCGGCCATCTTGTTTATACAAGAAGGCAATGTGAAGTAGTGCAGAACCAAGAAATACCGATAAAACATGTGCTGGTGATAGAAACCAGCTAGGCTTGAGCCAGCACTGTGCTCACAACTTAGATTTTCTACACAAGATGGTGTTCATTCCCCCACCCCCTGAAGTCATTTAGAATTGAATTTTCTGTCAGTACAACCAAGAGAACACTAACAGACACAAAGGCCATATAGACTGGCCTCTTATGGGTGGAGTGAAAATCCTCTTGGGATATATATGCCCAGCACTGACCCTGGATCTCCTTTGAGTCACTGAATGGCACCCTTCCTAGCCCGGGTTCTCAACCAGGAATGACTTTGCACCCCAGGGACATTTGGAAATGTCAAGTGGCGGCTTTGATGGTCATGATGGAAGAAGAGAGGGAGGGGAGGCCTGGGCCTCACATCCTACAATACACAGAGTAGCCCCCACAGCAAAGAATTGTCCCACCTGGGAGTCCTTGGTGCTGAGGTTGAGAAGGTGACCCCAGGTGAACTCAGACGCTCTGGAGTGGCTCCCCAGCATAAGCAACTGGGAGAAGCTGAGGCTCCCTGATAATGCTGCGTTCTCACCTGGGAAGACCCCCTGAACCCCGACTGAGCTTGTCACCAGGCATAGGAACAGCAGCTTATTCATGACTAAGCTCTTCAGGAAGGTGACCCGAGTGCTGTCACTGCATATAGGTGCTGCGACGGCTTCTTGGCACCAGGGTCTGGGAGAGAGACATGGGTGGTGACAGGGATTTTATTTAGGGCCTAGCATCCTTTAAATAGTGTTAGGAGCCCTGTTCTCTGACACACTGAAAAGCTAGGCTTATTTGGGCCTGGAATCCCATTGTCATCCTGAGCACAATAAATTCTTTTTACTTAAATCTGGCAAACCAGGGGCTCTACTCCCTGGAACCTCTATGTGAGGGAAGGTAGACTTTTCTAGAAGCTCTGACCGTGGACTGACCTTGCTTTCCAGGCTCACATGCCCACTGGCATTCCAGTCCTTGCTTGCCTCTGCTCTGCTGGGTCCTGGCTCAGAGCTTAGGGGAGGCGGCAGGTGTCGAACCCCAGGCTCCAGCTCCTTCTGGGTCCTAGTGCCTTCTCTTCTGGGCAGCTCTTTACACAGCCTGACTCTAAAAAAGGACAGACTCTGTGCAAGGACTAGGAGAGGGGAGGCCCAGAAGGAGTCATTTTTTCCCAGTAATCAGAAATAAGACACTTAAGGGACTGATCAGACAACAGCTCCAACATCCCTGGGGAGTTTCAGTTTTTTAAGCCACATCCCAGCCCCTTGGGCCCTGCGCCTCCTGATGTGCAGGAAGCCTGTGGAGGGGAGGGAGACAGCTTTTGTTCCCTCCTAGCCATTTCCTCTCAGGTACCTTTCCTCCGGCTCCTGCAGGGGCAGCTGCAGACACAGGCCTGCCCCTCCACCCCCAGGGTGAAGTCAGGACTCCGGATGGGTGAAGAGTTCAGAGGGTGGGGATGTTTGCATGGAGACAAGGAGTCCTTTCTCTTTCTTTCATTCTTTTTCTTTTTCTTTTTTTTGTTGTTGTTCTTGGTGTCGTTTCCAGACAGTTAGGAAGGAAAAAATTAGTAAACATTCTTCAGTTCCGAACAAAAGCTGAGAAGGAATTTCCTTCCCTCCCTGTGGGTCCAGGCTGGGGGAGGTGGGGGGGAGGTGAGGGTAGTAGGTGGGGAATACGGGGCTCAACCTCCTCTGAGAAGCTGCCATTGCGCTGGGTTGCCTTGAGTGTGGGCTGTGATGCATTTGCCTGGCTCCATCCCTTGAACCATTCAGCAAGGGAGGCCTTTCCCTCCCTGGGCCAGCTGCCAGCTGCTTCTACTCAGGCTCAGGTGTGGTGATTTTATACTGCAAAATCCACCATCCATTTAGAGATTTAAAGCGTCCAAGCAGAGGTATGAAATGACACTTTGATCTCCCTTCAGTGAGGGCTTCCTCCTCTTGCCCTAGTTAAGGGGCGCAGGCTTCCAGGAACTGGGGTGTGCTATGCTTTTATGTGTGTTTTCACCTGACTGCCCCCTCCCCATTCGCTGGTTGCTTGCAGACTACGGGAGAGATGGGAGGCCAAGGTTGGAAGGGAAGTGAGGGACGGGACTGGGGCAAGTCTTCTTGTCCTCAGCTGTCAGTTCCTTGGGCCAGATGGTAAACACTGACTCCTGAGGAATCTCCTGGAATTCGTCAGAGGCTCCATCTCTGAGGTTATCTCCTGAAGTTCCCATCTCCATTCGAGGTAGTGACTTCTAGTCCCATTATCAGCTCCAACTTCTTCCTGGTCAGATCCCATTGTTCCTGTAGGGGGCGCTACAGGTCTTAAAAGGACCCAGGCTGATCCATTTTCCCAAGGCCCTTGGGGGTTCCTGTCCAAATTACAGTGCAACCCCTCTTTTGACATCCAACCATAGCTCCCCACCCTGGTTCTTAATGGCTTCCTGGAAGCCCCCATTCTGAGGTATGAGATGGAGGTCATAGGGTTCCTGACCCCATTGGTGGTGGAACTCACAACAGAGCTTTACTCTGATTTCTCTTCCTTAGCCTCCCAGT
>PVIJ01006575.1:53468-90839 GCA_004024925.1 Scalopus aquaticus
TCTCCCACTACCCCTCCCCCTCCCTGTGAATGGGATCCCCTCTGAGAGCAGAATCTCTGCAGATGTAGTCAAGAGACCTGCTGGATTAGAGTGATCCTAAAGCCCTGCAACTGGTGTCCAAATAAGGAGCACGGAACAGACAGGCCTGGGGGAGACGGCCCTGTGAAGACTGGGCAGTTTGTGATGCTGCCACAGCCAAGGAGCATGGGGCCAGCAGAAGCTGGAAGAGGCAGAATCCCCTTGAGCCTTCCGCGGGAGTGTGATGCTGCTGATGCCTTGATGTCAGACTTCTGGCTTCCAGAACTGTGAGAGAGGAATAGCGGTTGCTATAAGCCACCCCATTAGTAGCACTTTGTTAGGCAGCCCTAAAAGAACAAAGTCATAGAGGCATCATGACCCTCCTGTTCTCTCTGAGTTACTCGTCCTGCGGGAAGCAGGTCCTGGGGCAACTCAGGCCGACCTCCGGCGAGATCCACAGGCCAGGAGCTGAAACTTGCCCCATGTGAGTGGCTCTTAGAAGCAGGTCCCACAGCCCCAGTCAAGCCTCCAGATGGCGCTGCCCTGGTGGGCACTTGACTGCTACCTTCTAAGAAACCTCGAGCCAGCCATACCCCAGCCCTGAGTCAAGCCATACCCCAAGTTTATTATAGACAGTGAACTAATAAATGTTTATTATTATTTTAAGCGTCTAGGTATTGCAGTATTCTGCTGTGCAGCCACAGGTAACTAGTACCGATTCTCTCTTACTAAAGCCTCAGTGTAGCCTGAAACACTTCATCGTCCTCATACATCATCTGTATGAATGGTCAGGCCCCACGGCCATTCTCTCTGGGGATGTTTCCAGCAATGGGCTCTAAGACTGTTTGTAGTGAGCTCTGCCGCTGACTCATTACAGTGAGCACCTTCCACGTGCCAGATGCTTGTAGGGGCTGGGACGATGGATGTGGACAGCCCTGCTCAGGCCGGTGGCCATACCTGTTAGCGGACAGATAAGGTCAAGGAGGACTGTGCTCATTTGCAGAGGCAAGAGGAAGAGGGGACCTTGAGACACCAAGAGAAGCCTTCAGTGGTGTCACCCTGGAGCGACAGGAAGAGGACCACGTTCAAGGGCCTGTGAAAACAATAGGAGGTGGAGCTGGAACTAGGATCCAAATAGCCTCTCCTGGGACTCCCTGGTGGCGCAAAAGGTTAAGTCTTAGCAACATGAAGCCATCAACAGCCACTGTAGCAGGAGTTCGATCCCTGGCCAGGGAGCTTCCCACATGGCACGGCAGAACTCTCCTGCCTCGCCAGCTGCTCCCCTTAGCAGTGTATTTTAGTAGATCCGCCTGTTCTGCACCCCACTCTGTCTCAGGTGAATCCTCTCATCCATAACTCCCGCCCACACAAACTTCTGGCCTACACCCCAGCGTGAAAGCATAAATAAATCTCGAAAAACAAATAGCCTCTCCTGGTCTTGGAGTGGTGCTTCCTGTGCTGCAAAGCCTAGCTCAGGGACCAGGGTCTCTGCAGAGCCACAGACTTGAATCCTGCTGGGACATTGTTCTTTGCACAGGAGTGTCTTTGTGGAAAGATGGGGGCCCTAAGTCCCAGGATCTTGTCTTGGCTCTGCAACCCTGGCTGTGGCACTCCCTTTGGGCCTCCTTTGAACCACATCAGCGGCTTCCTCCAAAACGAGCACAAGCCTGCGGGTGAGGAACTTGGCTCTCACCTCCATCCCAGTCCTGAGCCTTCTTAGTGTAGTGTTTTCTAAAGAGGTTGGGTCAGAATTTGCCACCCGTAGAAATCTACTGGACCAGCCCTCCCAAGCCCGATTTGTGCACCTTGTGGATGAGAGTGGCCCCCACTTCAGGAGAGTAAGATTTAAGAACCGGCTCAAGGGCACTACTCACGGCCCAGAGCTGGGGCTCTAACCCTAAAGAGCCTTGTGTCCATCCGCCTCTCATGGCCACAGAGGGTATCAGGGGTGTTCAGTCTGGGACGAAGGTCTGAGCCCCAGGAGTTGGGAGTTTCTCGTGCCTCCAGGGCTTCCCCTGGACATGGGGTGAGCTGGGCAGACACTGGGGCAGTGTGGCTGCATAGAGTAGAGCTTGAAGAGAAGGGAGTCTGATGCCAAACTGTGCAGGTTTGGGACCTGGTCTTCCTCTTATGCTCCAAGTCTCAGATTCCTCATCTGCACAATAGGGCTAAAAACATGGACATTTTTGGATGGATAGTGAGATTAATGAGATAAATGCATATGATGTTCATGGCAAGAGCATTATGGGTTTTTTTCCTGTTAATACTATTGTTGACATTATTCTCCTTCCATGGTTTCTGGACTCCTTTGTCTGTTCAATATTTGAAAAGGAACACATTTAAATGAAACAGGTGTATAGTCGGAGATGAATGGCAGGGAAATTTGTGGCTGGAAGGTTGTTTTCTGGTTTTTGGAGGGTTTCTTTTCCAACTCTAAGACAGTTCCTGTGTAAGGCCACGAGTGTGATTAATTGCAATCAATTCCTCTCCATGAATGAGGCAAGTTGAGTGTCATCTTGTGGCTTCCATCCGGAGGGTGCGGTTACCCATTGTGCCCACGGGATGTCGCTATCATGCTTTGATTACTTGCACCCAAACCAAGATACTTGGCCGGGAACTCATGACTAGACTCCCGTTCAGAGAGGAGACTTTGTCAGGGGCTGAACGGTTTTCAGCAACAGCCTTTGATCACTACATCACTGCACCTTGTGGTGGGGGGAGGGACTCTGGTGGCTAGGGGTGACTCAGCCTAGGTGACCCAGGTGCAGAGGTTGAGGAGTATCAGGGTCTACTGCCTCCCAATTAGGTCCACAGGCCCCTTGTGTCCTGTTGTGTGTGTCAGAGACTTGGTGGGGCCGGAGTGGAGCCTGACCTCCAGGTCCCCAGGGACCTCAGGGAATGTGATTTGGGCAAGGGAGTTCCAGGTGACAGTGGAGGCTGCTTTCCCTGGAAGCCTGATCCAGGCAGGGCAGCCAGCTCTCTGGGCTCCAGGCTGCCTTTCTGAGGACTGCATTTTCAGGGCAGGAAAGATGGCATTAGTGATCTTCACCAAGAAGTGCGCAGGTGCTGGGAGACCAGCCCCTCAGAGGAAGGCTTGGTCTTAGCCCCTGCTCCTGAGCAGGAGGGTCTGTGACACTTGGGGAGACTGAGCCATGTCTCGCGCGGCGAAGGACACTGCCAGCCATTACTCATTTCTCTACCCAGTGCCACTGTTGAGTACTGTGATGTTGGATGTGGCAAGAGGCCCTCGCGTGCAGGAAGCTAAGGCGTCTCCCAGCCTCAGCTGCCTCAGCTGCCCAAAGGCAGAGGTGTCCTGAGGGCCAAGCGCATGTCTGGGGGGGGTCCAGGTGTGGATGTAGTAGATGTCCAGGAAGCTCATTCCTGTCTCCTTAGAGTTCTCAGAGCTTTCTGGAAGGAACCAGCGAGGCCTATCCTCAGGCGGCTCGTTCTTTTCTGATGAGGAGGAGCTTCCGTGAGTTCTTTCCCTTTACACTTCCTTTTGCCATAATCTCCACTCAGCAGTGGCGCCAGCCGTCAGCACTGGGGGGCTGCCACAGGGAAGTTGGCGCAGCAGCAGAGTCAGACAATGCCATGGAAAGCAGATGGGAGGGCATCTGGGAGAGGTGGTATTTCCCTGCACTGCCTTTGCACCCAGGTGGTCATCGAGGAAAGACCCAGGGGTTAGGGTGCAGCCTCCCTGCCTCCCCTTAGTCAGGGGAAGCTTCCCTGGTGGGCTGGACCCCATTTCCACTGAGATCGTAAATAGTGGAGAGAGGAGGATGAATATGGAGCTGCAGTTTTGTTTTGTTTTTGGAAAGCTCTTGGGGGTTGGGAGAGGACAGGCAGAGGCAGTCTGGTTGGGTTTATTTATATTGCTTTCTAAAAATCACGTGAGTGATCGATGTTCATTGAAAAAATACAGAAAACACAGATAAGCCAAAAGAAGACAACAAAAATCATCTGTTCGCTTCTTGGCAAATATCCTTGTCCTGTGCCTGCAAAGAGAATACTTATGTTCATTAATAAAATGCTCTCACTGAACACAGCTTGAAAACCTGCTTTTTCCCCCTTCTTTGTAACAGAACAATATTCAAGGACATTTCTGCAGGCCAACACATAAGCGTGCTTCACTTCCGTGATGCTGCTGGCTCCATGGTGAGGTCTGGTTGTGGGGAATTTCAGTCACCCCGCCTCTCTCTCCTCAGCAAAAATGATCTGAGCACAAGCACCCAGCTTGTGGGGCAGGACCTGGGCCCTCAGCAGCTGCAGGTTTAAAACCAGTCAGGCACAGGGCTGTGCTGGAATAAAGACCTGAGGTGACCTTGACCACTTGGGCACAGTCACAGTGAACAGAGGGCGCTGACCCATCCTGAGGGGCTGGGAGCTGCGGCTGGGAGCTGGGGCTATGGGGGTGGGTAGGGCCCTGAGGTCAAATACCACCCTGGCTCTGTCACCCACCAGCTGGGACATTTGAACAAATGACGAGCCTTGTCATCTGTTACACTAATAATAGTTGCTAAGCATGTTGATGTGAGTGTGGGATTAAAGGAGCGAATCTGGAAGTTCTCAGAAGTATGATGCGGCAGCTGCCTTTAAGTGCCGTTGCTTGCGCGGTTGCTGCCGCTGTCCTCAATACTGAAGGCCCCCAGCCCCCTGTACTTGCCCATCTTCTGAGTCTCTCCCCTTGCGGCTTCCATGCTTTCTCTTCCCTGCCCTGCCCCCTCCACCCCACCTTGAAGGGGGTGGGTGAGCTGCAGTAATCATGCCCCCCACAGGAGGGCAGCAGGCCCCTCCGGAATGGGGGAAGCAGCCCTCTGCCACCGTAGCCTATGGACCTGGGCACCCCACCTGGGTCCAGCAGGAGTGCTGCCAGAGGCGGTCCCTCTGCCCTCAAGCAGAGCTGGCCAGGCTTGCCTGACTGTCTCCACCACCACCTCCCACCTGGCAGGCAGTGGAGTAAGGGACTGTTAGGAGCCCCCCAGCAAGCAGGGCAGCTTGTCAGGTCTTGCTGGCCCTAAGGGGCCTGGGTCTGCTGGAGAGAGAATCTGGAAAGGATGGGGGACATGTGAGGGTGTCCCCTCTGCAAGGAACCCACACCGCTCCAGAGAGCAGAAGGGGGCAACCCCACCTGGTTCTGGGGGCAGCCCCCCAAAATGGACCACCTAGTCTCTGGAACAACCCAGAAGAGCAGATGAGTAAGAGGGAGCTGGGGGAGCACAGGGCTCGCTGCCGAGAGCTGAAGTCCGATGGGGAGCTGGCTTTCATCCCCTGCTCTAGCACTTTCCAGCAGTGTGGCCTGGATCCTTTTCTGACCTAGAAAGCCTAGAGGTTCCTACCGCATGGAGTTTGTGAAAATTAAGTCTGATGCTAGATGTGGCACATTCTCTGGTCAATGGTAGTGAGTTATTCCTAACATTTTCAGGTAGGTTAGCTGGAGAACTGGGAGACAGCTTTGTATGGAAAATGAACAAGTGTTTCTCCAAGCTCAAAGCTAGCCCTCCAGGTGTGGGTGACCGGGATCTAGAGGGGAGGAAAGTCAGGGCAGGGGAGGGGCTGGAGGGGGAGGGCTCAGAAACCTGTCTGCTCTGAAACCAGCCAAGGAAAGGTCCTTCCCCCTTGTGGTTAAGGAACCTGTTGGGTTGGTCTGGGGGCACCTCCCTTCCCCCAGCTGCCCTTGAAGAGGCCCCCTCCTCCTAGCGTGCAGGCAAGGGTCTCAGACCAAGCAGTAAGAACAGAGGCGGGTACCCTGACCTGTGTGTGCACGGGCGGGGGCGGGGGGCACAGAGGGGCCGCCTTAGGAGCTGTGTCTAGGGTATAGGTGGAGGGTCCTGGGGGGGGTCACTGCCTGGCTAGCAGAAGGCTTCTCCAGGGGTAGCCGGGTGTGGGGGGAGGCTCTGTGACCTCGAGCATGGAAGGGCCTGATGGCCTACTGGGTCCACCCTCCAGGGAAGCAGGTGCCCCTACACCGCAGCCTGGGCGCTGGGCCAGGCCTCCTTCCTGCGGTGCTGCTAATGGGAGCAGTGTCTCCAAGGACAAAAGGGCCGTGTGGTGACTGTCGGTGGGTGATGGAGAGTGAGAATGTGTCTGCCTGTATTCTTTTAACTTCTCCAGGAAGGTCACCCAGGGGTTTCCATTACGAGCGCTCTTGTGCCCAGTACAATTTTCTCCTACAATTTAATCCGCTGCCTGGCCAGCCTCCAGTGCGCTAGCTGCTGACAATCGACAGCCTTTGCAATTGATTTCCTGGAAACGGGGCCCAGGCAGCAGCCATGTGACAGATAAGTGCGAGGGGACGTCTGTGAGTGCCCTCGGCCGTGGCCGGTCTGTCCGTGTGGGAGGCCTGCTCCGATGCCCCGTGGGGTGTCAGCACCTGGAGACCCGCTCACACCTGTGCACAGAGGCGCAGACTCACTTGCACTGACAAATGCTCCTCCTCCTCTGTCCCTGGGGTGTGGGGTTCGGCTTGGGGTGGGAGGAAGAGTGGGGGCTGCCACATTCTGACCAGAAGGCATCCCAGGTTTTGTGCAGAGCGCCACTTTGCCTGAAATCTTTGAGCTGTGCTCCCAGAGAGGTGGCGTCCATGGGGACTCTGAGTGAGGGTGTGAGTTGCCTCCACCATGTTATATCCCACGTGGGGTATTCTGCAGAATTTTTTTTAAAGATTTATTTATTTATGCATACAAGAGCTGGGCTGTAGGCCAGAGGTGTGGGGGGGTACTGGGGGGAAGTGGGCGTGAAAGGATTTACCAGAGACAGAGTGGGGAGCAGAACAGAACAGGCCAATTGACTGAAATACACTGCTTGAGGGGAGCTGTGGGCGAGGCAGGAGCGGTCTGCTGCGCCATGTGGGAAGCTCCCTGGCCTGGATCAAACTCATGCTGCAGTGGCTGCCCATAGCCTCATAGTGCTGAGACTTAACCCCTTGCACCACCAGAGAAGCCCTATTTTGCAGAAATTTTAAAAACAAATGAGGATGCTCTGTGTGTTTTGATGTGGACAGTGCCAGAATATACATATAGCATGAAGGGGGAAATTCACGGAAAATTCCAGTTAGCATGATCCGATGTATGTAAAAGCAAAGATCCTGGCATCGTGTGTGTGTGTGTGTGTGTGTGTGTGTGTGTGTGTGTGTGTGTGTGTGTAAAAGCAAAGATCCTGGCATCGTGTGTGTGTGTGTGTGTGTGTGTGTGTGTGTTTGTGTGTGTAAATACCCAGAAAACACCTGGGACAAAACAGCAACTGCTAATACAATGTACTACTGGGGAAAGCAGTGACACTGGTCAGAGATGAGACTAAAAGGAACTTTTCACTTTTTCCCTCTTCTGTGTTTACTTTTTTTTAATGGAACTATTAACATTTTTAAAAAAGATTTATGCATGCATGCATGCAAGAGCTGGGGTGTAGGCCAGAGGTGTGGGGGGCAGGAACAGTGAAAGGATTCACCAGAGACAGAGCGGGGAGCAGAACAGGAAGACTGAGTGAAACACACTGCTGAGGGGAGCAGCGGGGAGACGGGAGAGGTCTGCTGCGCCATGTGCACATCTCCGTGGCCAGGGATGGAACTCTCATGCTGCAGCGGCTGCTGATAGCTTCATAGGCTGAGACTTAACTCCTTGCACCACCAGGGAGGCCCGATTTTAGCTTATTTTAATAGCTAGTGTTTTAAAACAAGAAAAGAAAGGAAAACTGCTCTTCTCTGTGCTGCTTACCTAACTCCTTATCCACCACTGGCTCCTTGAAATTGCCATTCCTCACCATCCACTGGAGTGTAGGTCCCTCCCAGATCCCTTGGTTTTTTGTTTTGAAGGAGAAGCTCTAGGTGGGAGAGCTGCAGGTGACCTGGACCCACATCCAAGGTCCCTGCCACTCTGGAGGGGCCCCTAACAGCCAAGCGCCCACCCTGGACTTCTGATTCCTCCAGTCCTATGCTGTGGTAGACCCTACAGAGGCAGCCTCTGGGGGTGGCGTGTCCCCCATGTGGGCATGCAGCAGAGCAGGGGGCAGGAGGCGTAGAGCTCCTTTTCCTAGTGCCCCCTCCCACTTCTTGCCAGCTGATCCTTCATCCTAGGTTGTTGGAGGAAAGGGGGAAGGAAGAACAGGCCCTTCTAGGGTACTGGGGGTGGGGGTCTTGGGCCATCAGGACTAGGCCACAGCCCCCACTCTGGCCTCTGAATCAGAACAACTGTCTCCTGTAAGAGTCAGGGCAGGACTGGGCCCAGTGCTAATCTAGGGCCCCTAACTCTCTTCTTGGCCTGGCACTGCCTACCTCCTCATGGGGGCCTGGGGCAGGGCCTCTGCTCTGAGGAAGGAGCCCTTCCATCCTGGAGACCTGTGTGTGCCAGGCCTACTGCGGGCCCAGCCCCGATAGTCCTGGGAACCTTTGCCTCCTTCTTCCCTGCTCCAGAAGGAAGGACTGGAATGGGGGCAGGACGCGTCGCTCACACACCTATTCTGTGCCAAGAGCCTACCTGGGTTCTTGACACTTAGCTCATTCACACCTCTGAACCATGCCACCCTGCAGATGGGGCTCCCAGTCCTGGGGTGGGGGATTGGTCACACAGCCACAGTCAATCAGGAGTGGAGATCTGTGCCCAGGATGTGCTGTTCCAAAGGCCCGCTCCCTCCTGTCACGCCCCACAGCACCCGGATGCAGCCTCGATGCTGGCAGGCTTCAGGGAGGGCGTGTTGGGCCCCCGCTGCTGGAGCGCAGAGATAATAGTGGTGGGGGAGACAGGTAGGGACATAAGCGGGACAAGCTGCCAAAACGGAAATCAGCCTCCTGGGGCTACCCTGAGGCCTGGTCGCTCCCTGACCTGCTCCAAGGGGGCTGCTCTGGGTCTTCTATGCATTCCTGGCTAGTGCCTGCTTCATTTGCTGACTGGAAATGGGGTTGCCCAGGCCTAGCTCCTCCTCATGGATTTATCAGTCTTTTCCCTGACATCCCCCTCTACTGGCCAGCAGGCAGGACCCCTTCCTCTAAACTCTCACCACTTTTTGCTAACATCTTTAGCCAAGATTGGGTTTTCCTTGATAGCGAACCAGCAAAGCCTGTGGTAACAGGGCTCAAGTCCTAGCTCTGCCATCTGCAGCCACGACAATCTCTGAACATCCCTGCACTCCGTTTCTTTACCTGTGAAATGGGGGTGATGGAAGCCGTGCTCCTGGGCAGCTGCGAGCATCTCACACACACACACACACACACACACACACACACACACACACACACACACACACACACACACACACAGCCAGGGCGGCCGCGCCCGCCCGTGGGGAGCGCCCTGTTTGTCTTCGCTGTTAGTGTGCCTCTTCCCTCTGCCGCCTGCCTCTTGAGGGATGGATCGTTCTGCAGCCCCAGGCTGGGAGGAAATCAGAGTGGGCTGGATGGAAACTAGCCCGTGGGCCTGATGAAACTGCCATATGGTGCTTTTCTCAGAGCTGGATAAGGGAAGAACAAGTTCATGTGCCAGCTGAGGAGGTGGTGGAGACCAAGAAGGGAAATAACACGGACAGGGCTTCTAAAAGGCTCTACTTTTTGCTCCCTACCTTTCCCAAAAGATCATGGCCACCAGTACTCACTGTCAAGTTTGCACGACTCCAAGCCAGGAGGGGAGGTAGTGGGTATCTCTTCTATGGGCAGATGTAGGGATTCCCTGAGCATCTTGTAAAAAAAACCCCAAGTGGAGGTGTCGATGGCTGGGAAAGGGGAAGGCAGTGGATGCTGGCCAGCCCATCCTTAGGGAGATGCAAAGGGCCTGGGGCGCCGAATGGGTTCAAACACCACCAGTTCCTACAGGGACGTTAAATAGTGACTGTGGGCAAAGCCAAGGCCAACACCTCAAGTAGACGGTTTTCTTTCTCTGTGCTAAGGACCTTAAAGAAATATCTAATAAGACAAACAAACAAACAAAAACATGGAGGACCCTCACAGCTCCTTTTCTGGAACATTTATTTTAATCTGTCTTCCCCACTAGGCTATGGATGAGATCGGAGATGAGACCTGAGGATGAAGCCCCCCTCCTCCATCCTGCCCTTCCATGGCCTCATGTGCTGCGCCCAGAGAAATGGTAAATATGTATTTAGGGACAGAATGAAGGCAGGACAGATCTACCAGATCTACCAATCTGGAAGCTTACCATGAGATCTAACTTATGTAAGGGGGCCTCAAGCACTGTCTGCCATATAGCAGGCCCCCATAGATGTCATTTGCCTTGGGGTCAGGGTCCTGTCTGGTTATCTGGGCTAATATGTCCAGCAAGCAGGAACAACCACATCTGGCTCAGCCAGGCTTACCCAGGGAACTTCACCCACGTTCATGCAATGAACGTGGCTCAGCTGCTTGCACTGTTAATACTCAGCTGCTCTCTATTGGGGGGGGGTGGAGGAGAGGGGAGCGGCCCAGTCGCCCATGATATGTGTGTTTCACAGCTGCTTCCTGAGGAAGGTAGAAACTGCTTCTAGTGACCCTCGGGTTTTTAGCATTTATTTCTTTTTACTGAAGGGTCACTGTGTGAGCGCTGCTTCTCGAGGAGGAGGAAGAGCTGCTCTCCTGGGTTCCTTTTCTGCACTGAGGACGAAGGCACTTGCCCAGCAAGGCGGCTCTTGGGGTGACCAGAGCTTCCCAGAAGTGGACCTGCTGACAAGGTGACCAGGGCTCTAGAAGCCATTTGCTGCAGCCTCCCCCTTCCTTTCCCCATGGCCAGTCTGGAAACTACTCCCCGAGGGTCCCAGTGGCCCTCAGGCTGGCTTCTGGTGAGGGGGGTGAGGCGGTGCTGAACAGCTTAGGATGCCACAGGCCCAATGTAACCTGCCCTTGTCCAGCTCATCTTGGGCCGCTCTGTCCCGCCACTCAAGGCTCCCTCCAGTGACCCCAGGGTCCCTGCTTCTGGCCACCTCTGGACCTTTGCATAAGCCCATGGTTCTCAAAGGCGCACCATCAGGAACCCCTCTGTTCAAACAAATTCAAACCCAATTCAGCAGGACTGGGGTGAGACACGAGAATATGCGTTCTAATAAGTTCCCTGGTGATACTGATGCTGCTGGTCCAGAGACCACACTTTAAGAACCGCTGGTCTTGGCTACTCCCCCATCTGTCACTTCCTCAGGAAGCCTTCCTTGACCTCCCAGAAGAGATGAGCCCACACGCATACACACTATGTGCTTTCATAGGGCATGGTGCTTTTTTCTTCCTGGCATCTATCATATCATATAGTTGTTATATAATCACTATAAATGAGTGAAAACATGAAGTTGATGCCAGTCTCCCTCCTTACCTTGTGTCTGTTTTGTTTCCCGTTGTCCCCCTGTGTCTCCATAGTGCCTTGTACACGGTAGGTACTCAACAAATTGCTGCTGTTTGTTGGATGAGTGAATGAGTGAGAGCGAGAATATCTGCCAAAGATGCCCAGAGACTTCAGGGTTACTGTGGACTCGGGTGACTGAGTTCTGATAGAGCTAGAGGCAGCGTGGGGTGGTTCTGAGCATGGCTGCTGAGGTTCAAAACCAGCCTGTTGTTACTAGCTGTGTGACCTTGGGCTGGTTACTCAACCTCTCTGTGCACCACCTCGCTGTCTCCACGTTGGGAGTAGCGCCCAGTGCTTGGGGTTGTGTGAGGACTCAGTGTGTGCCATATGTAGGCTCTCACATGTTCACGCATGTGCCTGTCACATGCCAAGCTTGTCTAAGGTCATGCCTTACTGTTGTTAAAGGGCCTGGCAGCGAGGCCCCCCTTGGCTTTTGTCAGACCCTGGTGGTGAGTGTCTGGAGTGTTTCGTCTGGAAGGTGTGGGTGAGACCTAGACCGAGGAAGCAGCCTAGGCTTTGTCTTTGGATGGGCTTTCCCAGGATTTGCCATCCCTCCCTGCCGGGGCCCAGGACGGCTGTCCTGTCAGCAGTGTGTTTAGGAGGAGGGGCACAGCTCTGGCTGGCCTGGTTGCTGGCCGCGGGCTGGATCTGGCGGTTTCTGGCCCTCCCTCGAGACAGCCTGGCATGGAGCTGGAGCTGACTCACCACCGGGAGGGGGTGCTGATTAGTATGCAGGGCAGGTACGGGAGGAAAGCTGTCTCCGCGCAACAGCTCTTGATGTGTTTCTCTGATTAATGTGGCAGAGAGAACATTGCAGCTTTTTCCTGAATGGTCGCCACGTGGAGCCGGAGTCATTAGCATGGCATCTCCCTCTTGCCACGACCTGCTGACCACCCTAAGTAGTTAAAAATGAAAATGGCCAAGACAACTGCAAGGCTGAGAAACAAGCTGCCTGGTGGCCCTGCAGCCTGGGGGGAGTCTTGGAGGCGGCAGGTTTCTGGAACGGCCCCCCTTGCCCACTCTCTCCAGCCCCTGGAAGGCCCTGCAAAACCCTCCTTAGTCTCTGCTTCTGTCACTGCTGCTTCCCAGTGAGGGCAGGACCCCTTTCTTGGAACCATTGCTTCTCCCACCAGCGAGTTCCAGGTGAAAAGAAGTTGGGAGGAGAGACAAGGGGTTCCAGGTGGAGGCAGCAGGTCAGGCACTGGGCCAGAGTGGGGACAGGTCTGTGCGCTGAGGGGCTGCCTGGGGTGCAGGTGTGATGTGGTGGAGCACGAAAGGAGACTGAGGACCCCACTTTATCCTGAGGGAGATGGGGTGTTACAAGGGGCTGAAGGGAGTGGATCTTGGAGGAAATAAAACAAGGTGTTACAGAGAGCCCTCTGTTCAGTGTGGTAGATAGTAAGGGCTCCATGTGGAAATGGGGTGGACAGTTAGGATGGTTGCCCTTATCCAGGTGGGTGATGCTGTTGCCACCTTGAGTGAACACCTATTCCTTCCTCCGAGGGCATCCTCCAAGCCGGGGGAGGTTGGCTTATCTGTTGGTTGTCCCTAGAGGACAAAAGCTTGTACTGCTCAGGGAAACTGAGGCAACCAGTGTCTACCTACAGCCTCCCAAGATCAGATGTGATGGGGGACAGGCTCCTCTATATCTCTGTTCTGTCCTTGGCTGTGTGTGGGGAGTGGGGGAGTCGATGTAGGATGCCATGTTCTTCTGAATTCTTGGTTTGGGATTTTTTTTTTTCCCGAATTGTCACTCTCCTTTCTGGGTCTCAGTTTCCCCAGCCATGCAATTGGGGGAGGAGTAGGGAGATTGGAGAATGGCTCCTGGGCTTGCTGGTAAGAATGATGATAAGGCTGGGGTAGGCACACCTGTTCTCAGCAAGCCAGCACCCATGCCAGCTCCATGCCCCCATGTGGTGTCTCCACCACCACCCCCACCCCATGTGGGCAGAGGTCTTCAAAGCAGGTCTTCCAGCATCCACTTGCCAGAAAGCAGACCTCTGCACTCACCCCCCGGCTGGAAGGGAATGAGCAACCGCACTAATCGTGGCGCCGGCAGGAAAGACTGGGGGGAGGCAGCCAGGAGAGAGAGAAATCATCTTGTGATGCGCCAGTTGCTGATCAGCTGGGACATAATTGCGGGGCTGCCATCCCGGCTGCTGGAGGTACCAGGCCTCCCTCTCGTTAATCAATGATAATCCAGAATTACGACCCTTAATGATTTGCAAAGACACTTATGCACACACGCACACATGCTCTCACACGGACACAAGTAATTGATAATCAGCCATGTAATGTGAGGCAATAATTCTGTCCAGGGCCAGGTGACAGACTCCACCCTGCCAGCAGTGCAGGGCCCAAATCCCAGCGACCCCTGCTGGGGTGGCAGCTTCTCTGGGGGAGGGAGGCTCTTCCCCTCTCTAGAGCAGAGACCACGGGAGCCTCCAATTGTCTCTAGACAGTATGAGCCTGGGGATTTTCTTTTTGTTTCCTACTTTCATTTATTTTCAAATTTTTGCCCAATCTTATTTGTAGTATTTGAAAATATTACCACCATTGTTGTCTCTTATTCATGGCCCTGAACCAGTGGTTTCTAACTTCGATACACATTCTAATCACCCAAAGAGATGGTTAAACCTGGCGTGGGGTCCTGGAATCTGCATATTTATAAGTGTCCCAAGTGATTTGGTGCAGACAGCCCACCAACTACACTTTAAGAACATATACCTAAACCAGGGCATCATGCCCTGGCTGCACATGGAAGTCACCCAGGAACATTTAGAAAATTTTGAGACCTAATCCCAGCCCTCAGAGACCTAGATGCAGTTGATCTAGGAGCAGACCGAGCATCAGGAGTTTTTAAATTAAAAGCACTGCGGTGATTCTAACCACTAGCCAAGGTCCTAGAGACCCGCGTCTTATTCCAGGGGGGCTCCCCGGCAGCTCTTTGCAGCCTATTCCTATTCTCTATACCTGCGGGCCTCTCCTTCAGTTTTCTCAAACTTCAGCGTGCCCATGAATTGCTCAGGTGTTTGTTCAAACACAAGTTCTGGTTCAGGAGGTGGCGGTGGGAGGTCCGCATTCCTGAACGCATTCTCAGGTCATGATGAGGATGTTGATCCTGGAGAAGAGTCTCTTAAACTTTGGTGCCAGAAAGTCCTGTTAATGGAGCTCTTCTTCTGGGCCAGGGCTGAGTGCTGGGGCTGGGTATCCGAAGAGGAATCAGGCCCAGTCTTGTTCAGGCAGTTGAGTACCTGGAAGTCATATATTAGGTCCTTTCAGAGTCCTGAGAACAAGACATGCTCAGACTGACTCAGATGATAAGGTCCCAGGAAGTAGGGGAAATGGTGCCTGCCCTCGAGGAAACAAGATTGATAAATCCTTGCTTGTGAAACCCTGTGAAGCCAGGCATGGAGTCTGAGGAAGCCATCATCAGGCAGGAGGGCCAGTGAGGCCACTTGTGTGCTTTGAGTGGGGGCCCAATAGGCTTCAGCAAATCTCTGGAAGTGGGAGCTTCTTGGGATTAGTTTGCAGCATAAAGAAAGGTTGGCAGTGAGGAGGCAGGGGATGACAGTCTCCCACAGTGGCCACAAGTGTCTCCCACCCCAGTCTGGGCCACTGTACCCAAGAGGAAAACCTGTTTCCTCGGGTCCTGCATCTGCCCCATGACTTGCTTTCAACAGTAGGAAGTGACACTGTACCAGCTCCAGCAGCCCCTAAGGAAACCGGCAGCTTCTCCTTCAGTCAGCTGCCCGCTAAGAAATCCAGCTACCCTGAAGTCACCGGGCTGGCCACATGGAGAGGTCATGAGGAAGGCTGTGAATGAAGGCTTCATAGCCCTTCCCTCCCCATGCAGTCACCGGCTGAATGCAGCTGACTGAGCCAGCCCAGTTAACGCCACATGGAGCAGAAGAACCATCCAGCTGAGCCTTGCGCAAATTCTTGACTCACAAAATCATGAGAAACAATACATTGTTTTAAGCCACTCATTTTTCATGTTGATTGGATGCAGCAAGTTCTCACACTCACAGGTGAGACCAGTAACCATGTCAGGCCTCAGGCTACTGATCTGTAAAATGAGGGTGACACAAGATGACGCATCTAAATAAAACCCTATGTGCAGGGACTGGCACACTGTGACTCTATGATGGTAAGTCAGGTGGTGCCAAGGGTCCCACACCTGTGCTCCACCCTGACGAAGCGAGGGCTGTTCAGATCCTGTTGTCCCAGGTCTTTGCACGAATGCATGATCCGCTGTCATCTCCTCTCACGGGAATGGCCTGTCATCATGGCAGCAACCTGGCTAAGAGCAGCATGGAAACAGGCCCTCCTCTGCTGGTATCTAGCTGTGTGACCTCGGGCAAGCTGTTTATTGTCTTTGAGCCTTTGTTTCTTCTCCTGAAAAGAGGGGAAGTCCGCCAAGCTCCTCCTCCTGGAAGCCTAGCCTGATTAACCTCTTCCCCAACACATTTCTCCAAATAGGGCTTTATTATGTCCTGCTTACAAGATAGGTGCTAATTTCTTAACTTTCAGATCTTTACTTATATGTCACCTTTTCTATTGAGATTTTTCCCTGAAGTCTCTGTTCAAAACTGTCCCCTGTCCTTGGGCACTTGAACCACTTTTCTACTTTGGCTTTCTCCATGGCATATATTACCATCAAACATCATGTTTATTCTACTTGCTTACCTTATAGTCCTATGTTTCCACCACACACATGTACAACAGCCCCCCACCTCCCACCCCAAACACATACAGATGTAAGCCCCAGCGTGGGCAAGGACTGATGTCTGGGGTTTTTTTTTTGTTGTTGTTTTACTCTTTCCCCAGTACTGCCTGGCAATAGCTCCATAAAACTTGGTTGCATGAGTGGGTGCCAAGGCATGCACACACGGAGTGTGAGATCATACTACAGACATCAGTAAGGTGCCCTCAAAATGGACCTAACCTAGGTTCTATCTTGATTCAGGTAGTAAGAAATTCCTCTAGCTTTACTTGGTTTTCAATCCTCCCCTTTCCTTTGTGTGTGCGTGTGTGTGTGTGTGTGTGTGTGTGTGAGAGAGAGAGAGTGTGAGTGTGTGTGTGTGTGTGCATGTGCACATGGACACGTGTGCAGTAAAGGCCATTGGGAATAGAAATTTGTTAATTGTGGTAGTGATGGTGGATAGTAACAAAAATTCATTGAGAGCACACTCTCTTTCTTCCTCAGCCCTGGAAGCCATGCCAAGCGAGAAAGGATTCACCCAGTCATCTGGGAGAGAACGGAGATCCAGGAAGGCAAATGGCCCTTGACAGGCTGACATGTGAGGCTAAGCAGTCTCATTAATTCAAGGAGGAATACTGAGGTGCCGCCCGGGGTGTGTGTGTTGGGCGTGGGGGCGCATGTTGAGAGGAGCTCTTCCCGTGAGCACAGTCCTCACACATCCACTCCCGCCAGGCTAGCCCAGACTCAAAGGGACGAGGTTTTCCTTGAGAAAACAGGACTGTTGGTGATGACTTTCACCTCCCCTCAAATGACAGCCCTGGAAATCCACACCCAATGTCTCTGCTCTAGTTTGGGGGAAAGAGGGTAAGAAAGACTTCCTTTTACAGAGGAGGAAACTAAAACCCAGAGGACTTTTGTGCCCTGTCCAAGGGCTCTCCACACACTGCAAGATGCAAGAAACTTTGTTCACTGCTATCGCCGAGCAGTTTCTGGGATAGTCGCTGAGCTGGAAGCCATGCCTGGTTGACTCCAAAATTAGTTGGATCCAAAATCCTACTTTACCTGTCATTTATTTTGCATCCCGCCCAGTCTGGGCATGGCCAGGTGGGTGACATCCCGTGAGTACTGGGTCGATCTGCTCGGCAGAGCAGGCCCTGCTAACAAGAGGGCCCTGCCCAGGACCCCCAGATCCTCAAGTCGACAGCCCTGCACCTTTGCTCCCAGCCAGCAGGGGGCGCACACAGTATTCCTAGTGGGCTTGTCACCAACCCCAAGTGACCCACACTGGGTCTCCCCTCCTGTGATAGAGTGGGTGTTACACTTACCTGGTAGGTGGGGGGCACTGCTTGAGCCAGCCTGTTTCATGTCAGAGTCTTCATATTGTGTGGTCCCCGCAGGCAGCCTCTGACAGTGTCTGGGACTGACATTAACTGAGTGGTGTCTACACAGCACTGTGGCAGTCACGCGACCACCATCAGCTCCTGTCATCATCTGAGGTACTGAAATCATCAATTTTACAAATGAGAATTCTAAGGCACTGTTCTACATCATTCTATTTATTTCAGGAAAGGTTTTCAGATTTATTTCCCGATGTTCATAAATTTTGCTCTGTACCTGAGTGACAAATTCCTCTATAGAACTTCCAAAGCTCTCTAACTAAAACGTTGGCCTTTCCTCCCCCCAAAACCATCTTTGGAGGAATTATCAAGCAGAATAGATGTCCCATAGCAGCCACTCCCTGGCATTATTGTCATTGAAGGAGTGAACTTGAAATTTATCATAACAACAATGCTGGTATTTTTAGTTCAGTGAAATAAGATAAAGTCATCAAATGGGACATGATGAACCACCCTTTTCCCCACAACCATCCCTTATATCCTGCTGACCCTTTTTCTCTTCCTCTTAACCGTAGAAACTCACTGTTTTTATTAATATCTGCATTTTTATAAGTAGTTTGCTTTGTCAATCTTTTTTTAAAAAGATTTATTTGTTTATGCATACAAGAGCTGGGATGCAGGCCAGAAGTGTGGGGGGTGAGAGGATTCATCAGAGACAGAGTGGGGAGCAGAACAGGCGATCGACTGAAATACACTGCTGAGGGGAGCAGCGGGTGAGACAGGAGAGGTCTGCTGCGCCATGTGGGAAGCTCCCTGGCCGGGGATCGAACTCGGGCTGCAGTCGCTGTGGATAGCTTCATAGTGCTGAGACTCAACCCGTTGCGCCACCAGGGAGGCCCTGCTTTGTCAGGTCTTCGCTATGAAAATTTCTTTTCCATTCTGACTTGCTTTATTACATGTGATTCCTTCAAACTCCTTTCGTTTCGCTGTCAGTGGCAGCATTGCATCTCCACTTGTAGCTGCATGGCATTCCGTGGTACGGACGTGCCCCATCTGAGGGGGGCATCCTCTAGCAGCGGGTTGTTGCTATGTCAGTAGGACTGCGTTTGCTTTATTTTAAGAATGAAAATACTGAGGTTTGGGGTTAAGTGACTAATCACCCCTTCCATTGAGACCTCCTCTTTCCGCTTCCAGGTGTGTGTGTTGGGGTTGGGGGTGGGGGGTTGTTAGCAAAGGCCTGGGCCTCCAGAGAGGGCTGGTTGGAAAGAACGCTTCTCAAAAGATGAAGGCCTCCTGCCCCAGTTCTGCCCCGGGGGTACTTGTTCCCTGTGGCTTGTCACTTTTGCCCCAAGACTCTAGATGGACCTGCCAGCTCCATGCTGTTCTCCCAGAGCACCCAGAGGCACTTCCTCCTGGTATCATTCCCAGACACCTGGCACACACGGGGCGTGGCCTGGCTGGTGACCTTGGTGATGTGGTGGGACGCAGAGGGCAGCGGAGGGAGGGGAGGCGCTCTATAGCACATCATAGGACCAGGAAGCCCTCCTCCTCCCCTTCACTTGTCCTGCAAGGAAACAAGCCCTGGCCTGGGTGGCCGGTGGTCCTAAGTCACTTAGTTGGTAGCAGCAGAGCCAGGGCTGGAACCCCAGAGGCTAAGCTGCCTGTCTTTCTTCAGGCTTTAGTGGATTGTGTTTTCCAGGGCTTGGATTTGTCTCCTTCCATCGCCTCCACCGTGTCCCAGGTCCCATGACACCCATCCTGTCCTAATTGCAGCCCCCTGCCCCTCTTCCCTGGAGGCTTTCACACCCAGAAGCTATGGGGGAACTGCTTCTAGCACTTGCACTCTGTTCCCCTTTGACTTACTCTATCTCCCAGCTGATCTTTGAAGCAAGCAAGGATGGGCAAGGCAGAAGGATGGACAGGGCACTGTGCCAAGGTGCTCAGACACCTGAATCTGAACCTGGCTGGGTCACTAACTTGCAGTGTCTTGAGAGATCATTTCACTTTTCTGAGCCTCAGTTTCCCCTCTGGTCTAGATCAAGGCTTTGCATATTCTCCCCATGGAGTCAGCCTCTGGTCAGAATGGACAGGACCCTGGCCCAGATCAACTACAGCGGCCTCACTTTTTCTCTTAAATACTTGGGACTTTTCTGGGGGCAGAAGGGAAAGTTTCTGAGGTGAGAGAAATTTGGAAATCATTCTGAAAACCATTCTGGAATCGCAAGCCCAGGAAACACTCCAGTCTTATGCTTTGTATCTCTCACCTCTATCTCTAGCAGAAACAAGACAATATTTCTTGGGTGGACAGAAGAGTTTGTCAGGGCCGGGAAGTGAGGCCAGGCCGAACCTGGCTGGACAGAGGGGCCAGCAGAAAGTAAAGGGCCAGAAGGCAGGTTGGGGTGGGGGTGGTGCCTGGAACAGGCTTCTTGGGTGAAAGAGGCCTTCTTATAAAGGGCCCGAAAGTCAGAACGAGAAAAACAAATACTGGACATTTACAAAGCGGACAGTTCAATAAGGTGAAATATTTTTAAAAATCAGTGGCCACCAGTTAACACCAACAGGGTTCTGAGGCAGAAGGGAGGGGAGACAGGACCAAGGATATGAGGGATCGTGGGAGAAAGACTGAGGCTGCCCTGAGGCTGCAGCTTCTGCTCTTTCACTGCCCCAGGCCCCCCTGGCTGGCCCTGAAGTGAGCAGGCCCCTCACCCACAAACCTGCTGGGGGGCCCAGATGTTCTTGCACAAACCCTGCCCCTTGCCCTGCTGCCAGGTCGCCCCAGGGCTGGGTGGACGTGCGTATGGCAGAGGCTGTCGTGGCTGGCTCTCCTGGAAGGAGGCTCTGGGCTATGCGGCTAGCAGACCACACAATCCTGTGACCCGTGAGCAGGCCAAAAGTCAGGTGGGACGCCAGGACCCCAGGCCACAAAGGCAGACCTTCCCGGGCAGCGGAAGCCTCAGGGCATCTCAGAGGAGCCAAGAAGTCCTCCTGTTTTGGTCAGTGGCACGCCCTGTCCTGCGTTGTGTGGGAACGTCAATTCTGCTTTCAAACCTTGGCTCCTCCTGGAGCTACAAACTACACTCTAGCCTTTATGCTGGAGCTGGGCTTCAGTGCCCCAGGTGAGTCAGGGACCACCCCGACCGTGCAAGTGTGGCTGCCCACTAGAAAAGCCTGTGTCCTGCCATGCTTGGTTCTGACCTGGGTAAAAGAGGTGCCAAGGGGAGCCAGCGTGAGCACCTCGGGGAGTTCCATCAGCATGTTCACTGTCATAGTGTTTGATAGTATCATCACCATCACCTTCATTGTCATCCACTCACCCACCTCGGATGGCTCTACCCTTTATTAGCTCTGATACTTTTGAGGGCACCTTCATCACTGTCAGTCCCGTTTTCACCTCAGAAGGTCTCCCAGTAGGAAAGCCCCAAAGAATCTTCGTTAATCATGTGCCAGGCACTGTGTTAGGTATGTCATAAACTTTACTGAGTCATTGCCACAACCCTGTGAAATTGATCTGTTAGCGTACTCTTGGCTTCAAGTAATAGCATCCTCTATGCTCCTGGATTGACTGGGGGTGCCCCACTGAGCCAAAGGAATTGGTCTCTGGAAATGGTCCAGCATAATCTAGCTGCTCAGCTAGGCCACCAGCTTTCTCTTCTGTCATTTTTAATGAATTGACTTGGTTCTCTGAGCAGTTGCTTCCTTGTATCAAGATGGCTGCTGTGGCCCCAGCCATCACACCTGACATAACATCCCTGCTGCAGAAGGATAGTTGTTTCTTTCATGTTTTAAGAGCAAGGGAATATTTCCTGAACAGATCTCCATACATTCCCCCAAAAGATCCAGCCCTACATCTTTGACCAGAAGTGGGTCATAGATCTATCCCAAAATGAATTGCTGGCAAGGGAAACGGGTCACCAAGGTTGGATCTAATCAGGATTCCCCTCTCCCCTACCTGGGAACTACTGAAAAAATAAAATTCAGGACACCAAGGAAGAAAACAGTGACAATAGGACAACGATCAACAATGTCTGCCACACAATATCATTATCTCCCATTTTACAGATGGGGAAACTGAGGCTGAGACAGAGTAATAAGAGGCTACGTTAGTCCTGAGCTCAGAACTGTCCAAGGCCTCAACTCTTTCTACCATAGGTCATAGGTATATAGCACCGTAGGCTGTACCAAGTACTATTCTATGTCTGTTGTGAGTAAGAACGGTTATCATATCCATGTCTACTTCAAATTCTTGCTGGAACAAGGGCAGGTGTAAATAACATGCATATATACCCACATCGTATTTTACTGCCAATAAAATGATGTTAGGAGAATTCACAATCAGGTCTGTTCATTCGACTAGCATTTATTTAGGGCCTGCTAGGTGACTGTGGGACAGCAGGGTAAGCCCTAGACTTGAACTTCAAGGAGGCCCCAGTGAGGGAGTTGTATGAACAAGTAACTGCAACTCTTTGTGATATATACAGATTGCCATGGAAATAGGGAGTCCTGGAGCTGGAGACTAGTTTCACAGGAAATGTAAAAACTGATTTGTGTTTTGAAAGATGCGTAGATGTTTGCTCAAAGAAGAAGAGGGGGACAACATTCTTTCCAGGCAGAAAAAAGGTCTGCGAGGTAGGGGACCTGAAAGTTCACACTGTGTTTGAGGAACAAAAAGGAATTGAATGTGGTCAGAAAGTAATTGAGGGGCAGGAAGAGGCAGCAAGGGCCTTAGGAGCAGTTTCCCAGGAGCCTTGTGTTCCAGGCTAAGGAGTTTGTTGTGATTCTGTTATGCACCTAGGAGATGTCTGAGCAGGAAAGTAGAGAGAACACATTTGATCTGATTTTGAAGACTTGGATCCCCTAGTGAACGAGAGCTGGAGACACATTCACCTCCTGCATCAGTACCATGGCCATCTGCACTTGGGTTGATGTGTGTGTTCAGAGCCGTGTGGATTTTCCAAGGGTTGAAGAAGACTCAGCAAGACTATGTGTGCCTTGATTAATGTTTGAATGCTAAACGAGCACAGTGACTCTGAGATCATTACGTTAGTGTGAAATGTGTGCTTACTGTCTTCCAGGCACTCTGCTGGCTGTGTGTCCTGGCACAAGTTACTTAACTTCTCTGAACTTCTGTTCTTCATCTATACTACTTCATTAGGTATAGATTAGAAGAGAGGATGCATTAAAACACTTAGCACCACACCAGACACAGAAAAGGTGCCTGGTGAATGTTGGCTGTGGCGGCCATCGTTGCTATGAATGCCACATAGCCTGAGCTGTAAGCATCTTCCCGGCCTGCTATGAGGGCGATGCTTCCTGGAGTCTGTGGTTGCCCTGGGCAGAAAGGAAAGATTTGACTGCAAGAACCAACCGTGACAGAGTAACTAGTAAACTCACTGGGTGAGCACAGCCAGGAGCTGCGTCCTTTGGTCTGCAGCGCTGCTGGCTTCTGCTTGTTCCTTCCTCTCCTGAGGTCTCTGGGTCCTGTGACCACAGGAGGTAGCCTTCCCATAGGAGAGTAGCTGGAGCAACTCTGCTCTCCTGGCTGGGGCAGCCCCTCACCCCTCCCCACCCCTCCGTGGAGCTATTTCTGATTCTTTCCCCATGAACTGACCCAAACGGAGTGTACTTCCCAGTTGCCTCTGCTTTCCAGAACCAGCTCTGTCCTCTGAGACCCCTCAGGCCTTATGTCTGTGCGCCTCCCTGATGGATTCTGGTTTTGTGCGCAGATGTTTCTGATCCGTGCTTGCATGCAGCTGTGTGTGTTTGGGATCCAAGTGGGTCTGGGCTGGCATGGGCTGGGGATTGGCACCACCCTGAGCAGCAAGAGCCGAAGGACACCCTTTACCCATTATATTCCATGTCTGCATGGGTCCTCTCCCTGCTGGGTGAGTAGTCACACCCTGCACTTTTCCATCTAATCTTCAAAGTGTTTAGGCAAAAATTCCAAGTGCTGCTAACTTGAGAATGAAGTTCAAACCCTGGCCCCCGCTGTTCTGAGCCCATCTCCAGGAGATATGGTACTTCAGCTCGCAGACTGACATTGAGGCAGCTGCGATAATAAAAGGCTGCAGAGGTGGAGAACAAGCAGGTCTGCTAAACCACACCCTGGTTTAGCACTTTTGGATGCTCACTCATCATTCCGGCACGGCTGCTTTATTGCTTGACTGGATTCTTCGCAGAAGACCTGGCTGCCCAGCTGGATGTCTCTGAAAGACACGTTCAGCCCCCTCCAGAGAAACTCCAAACACAGATACTCCTTATGCATTTTCTTGGAAAGATTCTATTGCTTAATCCTGGGAAAGTTTTCCAAACTAAAGCTGATGATGAGGATGCAGATAAAGAGGTGGGGGGAGGCTGGGCAAATGCTCCTCCTATTGATTAATGTTCAAGGGAGCAGACTGGGATTGTAGGGGAAGGAAAAAAGGAAGGGCTTTCCAGGTCAAATTAAACATTTGGACTGTTTGCTTTAAAGGCAATTTCAAAATAGTTGGCCTCCCCAAAGCGATTTTTGGAATCAACCCAGAGGGTAAAAACTTACCCTTTCTTCCCCCATCTGGAAAGTTTTCACACCAGAGGCCCCACTCATTCCTGAGCTTTGGCTTAGAAAGAGGAACTTTCCCAAACTTCCAAGATCCCCTGCCCTCACTCACCCTGCTGACCCATAAGGAGTTAGGTTTGCTCCAGCTGCGCTCCAGCTGTGGAGCCATTATGAAACAATCCAAAATCTTCTGGCTGGAAAGGTAAATGAAGAACAGGCCCTCATGACACCTGAAGGCCAGTTAGTATCTGCAGAGAAACACAAGGGCCAGCATCCTGACAGAAGGAGGCAAGCACTACTTCAGAGTTCATCGACAGAGAGATCATATAAAGAGCTTTACAGAAGAGCCAGCTGTGAGCCCCCAGGAAAAGTTTTCAGCTTTTACAGATAAAAGTGCTGACCAGCTGGAACCCCCTACTGTGAGATGCAACAAATGAAATTCAAACATATTTACGAGGATTCAAAAATATTTTCACTTACTCACTGAAAAGCACTTACTTTAATGAAAAGCACAACATCTTGCTGAAAACAAGCCTTTGGAACAGCAGAGGAAACAGAACCTTGACGTAGGAATTTACTGACTGGTCTTGATCCCTGTGGGCGGGTTAAAAGCAGAGGTTTAGAGGCCAGTGATGGGGGTGACCGGCTCCTAGGAGGCTCCTTGCCCTTCTGAAGATAGACCTCAGAGAGCAGCAGGATCCTTTAAATACACTGAAGTTGGCAAGACAGGGCAGCTGAGCAAGTGGCTTCTTCAGAGAGCTGAAGTCCACGCAGCTGGCAGCACAAGTGTCCACAAGCTCTCCTGGGGGCCCAGGTGAGCTATAGCATCCACTGGGGGTTTTCCTCTCAATCTCTTCTGGGTCTGCACTGTGGACCTTGAGGTTCATGAGCACCCACTGTACTGCCTGGTTCTAGAACAGCTGGCAGCAGCTGCCTCACTACACACTATCTTATCCAACCTGCTTACTTTCCTGGCTCTGGAGCTTCTGTACCTTTTCACTAGCATCACCCAGTCAGACAACAATTAACCGCCATGGGAATGCTTTGAGAATCCAGTATCCAGAGTGAGGCACTCCATGAAGTCCTCCATTAATTCCTGGTGCTGAAAGCGGATATGGAAACTCAGGGGGTAAGGTATGGCCTGTGTCCCAGGGGGCCACCCAGCTATTGTGAAAGAGGCCCTCTCCCACTTCTTCCTGCTCCTGCTGTCCCACTTCAAACACTCCCTACAGTCCACCTCTTAACACCTCCCAGACCACAGGCTAGGGCAGCTACCCCCACACTGGTGGAACCACTCACTTCTCTTCCAGGTCCTTTCAGAGTGTAGCCTACTTGGTTGTCGTGGAGAATACCCCCTTCCCTGGTACCTTTTCGGGCTTTGTGACCCTAGAAGGAAAGCACCAGGAAACCTGAAAGCGTTCTGCCTCCTGAAAACAATGGCTTCCAGGGTCTGTGCCAGACACACTCACAGCACCCGAAATAGACTCATTGTCCTCTTGTGCAATATCCAGGAATTTGGTGAAACTCATCATTTTTCAGGTTACCGATAATGCAAGTTTGGAAACTGAAACAGGAAGGAACACAGGCTGAAAAGCTTTTATCCAGCCCACAGCATTTCTCTTTCTAGATGCAAGGTAGGTTTTCTGTTTGTTTGTTTCTTGGGTTTTTTTTTTTTTTTCCCCAGCAGTACTTTGGTGGGGTTAAAATTAGCTAGCAGCATTCTGGTCACATGCTAGACAGCAAAACAAAAGGGAGTTGTTCCCCAGCAGCTCTTGAAGCAGCCGGGACAGACTTTCCTAACCCATGGACTTCTGGGAAACTGGCTGTTCAGGCCCTGGTAGAGGGGCCGCACCTCCAGGTCCCCCTGTTGTCATCCTGCTGCCAGGGGGTAGAACGCAGGCACTGTCCAAGCTGTTTGGAATCTCAGGGCTCCCTTCCATCTGGAAAGACACTCAAGAGCCCCCAAATGGCTTTTGCAAATCTTCCCATTTGAAGCCAGCCAGGACATGGCCTTCAGGGGGAATGGGCGACTCTTCACCTGGTAAATGTAAAGCTCATACATCCAGCTACATGTGGCAAGCTCTGTGCATAGATTCTTTATCCCCAGACCCTGCTGATAGGGACTCCTCATGATCTTCTTTGTTCTTCCAGCTTGAAACTGTCACCAGAAGCCCTGGATGAAAAATACAGCCTGTGATCCATGCGCACAGGCAGGAAACCCCGCTCATGCTCAGCACTGAAACCTGTCCGTCAACCTGGGGAAGGAATCACCACCACAAAATAAGCTTTTGGCTTGCAAAGTTTAGCAGCTGTGAGAGCCAAAAAACCAGCTGCCTAGATTGTCTGGGGAGGGTAGGGGGGTGGGGAGGAAGAGAGAGGGGGCTTTCTGAATCACCTGATTTCTGCCTCCAACTCCTATTTCATTCCAAGCCAAAACCCACCTCAAAATGTCTCAAGGGCCAACTGCTCCTAAAAATCGAATTTAACTCTACCCTTTCAGCTCTGTGCCTGCTGGCAAGATGAAGCAGATGGCTTTTATTGATTAATTTATTTGTTGGAAGAGGCTACTCAAGTCAGGAAATTCCACCGAGACAGAGTACATTGCTTTGGCCAGAATTGCCATGCCGACCCTAAGCCAACACCCAGAGAGAGACAGGTTAAGAGAAACTGCAGCTCAGTCCTGGGAACCTGGGGCATTTTCAGTGTCCCCTGACCCAGCCTGCAGGTCAGTGCGCACGTATGAAGGAACGCCTCATTTGGGACAACGTTCGTGTCACTCGGGCTTGGGTGAGCTATGTAGGGCCTGCTTTGTCAAAGGCTTCAAAGCCGAACAGATCTCTGCCTTGGATCTCATCCTGAAACCCCTCATTATACACACAGACCCACACAGAAATTCCCACTGCCTTCACGCCTGGCACGAAGTCCTCTTTAATAAACATACACCATTTTTCAGTGGAACAGCCTCAAGGTGTTAAAAGTACACAGAGGTCTGAAAGCTGAAACCCTAGATCAACAGTGTGCTGAATATATTTAGCAGAAAACATTGGAAGTCACAGGAAAAATACATTCTTTTCCTGGGATGTTAAGGAAGGTTGAGGTTCAGGAAACCTTCAGGAAATAGCGAGTTGGGTTGAGAAGGAATACAGGCTAAATGTAAATAAATCACTAAGCGCATTTGGCCTCCATAGGCCTTGGCTGGAATGGAATATTTCATTTTTCCCCCATTAAACAGGCCACCCGGAGAGTTGGCATTATAGACCTGAGCATGTACCAAATCGAACATACTGTTTTGTTTCTGTACATTGAATCCGACTGTTTCAAATAGCAGCTCCCGCAAAATGGGGGGGGGGGTCTGCCGTGCAGACTGGTCACCCTCACCCACGTCATAAGCCACAGGCCTGCTTCACCTGGGAGCACCCAGTGCCTGTCTCCATCAGGAACACATCCTTGTTGTTGCTGGCCGAGGTGATATCATGCTTATTCTAAAGCCCACGGTTCTAAGGGACTGGGTTGTCTACTACAGTAAGATGGCTTCAGAAAGACCCAGATTTCCTGTAGTCTCAGGGCAGGAAGAGAGAGAGAACAGGAAAGGACAGGCTGCCTTTCTCCCTAAGATGGATGCTGCATGATGTAAGTGGCTGGCTAAAATATCTGGCTTCTTGGCAGTTTTAAGTTGCCAGCTAAATATTATTAAAAAGATAAAATACACGCAAACTGTGCAGAATGCAGGGCTGCTGTGTTTACATCCGGGTTTTGATGACTCAAAGACTTACACTAGGGCTTGCTGAAAAGCTCTATTAAAAACACAGCTTTGTGAAACCCCCCAGGGAACAGGAGGCTGGGGAGTGTGCAGGATTGTTTGGGTGGGGGCTGGGGGCTTGGTGACCCGCCCCTGGACTGTAAGGTGAACCTTGTGGTCCTGGCTGGCGCTGAAAGCCGGAGAGTGCTTAGAGGTAACCTCAACTCGGCTTCGGAACCAGAGCAGGGAGGGTTAACCTTTTTCCAGAACATTTATTTCACCATCTCAGTGACTAGAGGGAGGAGGGGCGGGAGCGAGAGCCTGCCGCGCTGAGAGGCTGCGGATCACAAGGCCATTCTGATAGCCTCCTGTCCCCATGGCAACTGCAACGGCATTTATCAGTTCCTTCTGCGCACAGGCACAGCAAATCTGCATTGCACATGGCAGGCTTCCAGCATTTCAAATGAAAGAGCACTTTGAACGGCTGCCAAGTTTGGAAGGAGCAGAACTGTCAGGGCTGCTTAAAACTGGCAGTTTATACTGGGGAGGCTTTCGCTTCCCAGAATCCTCCGGGCCTGGCGAGCTGCCAAGTACTTAGCGGAAGCTAAAAAGTAACTCGCTCCCCTCCCCTCTCCTCCCTACCCTGCCCTCCTCCTGCGCACTCCCCCCCCCCACGCCATTCACCGCAGTGCTCTCAAAATTTTCCACATGTCCTGTGTCACCAGTGCAGACTGTACAATGAAAACCAGAACGCGGGGCTGCCCACTAGCTGGCTTTTAGTAATGGGGGGGGGTGGCGGGGCATGTGGGGGGTGTTAGGTTAGGATTAGACACGGACAGCGGGGACACCTGGGTCTCCGCTGTACCTGCCCTAACCACTGGGTGTGAACCTGTGTGGGCTGTGTATGTGTGTGCCTTTCAGCCTTACAAATAACTTAATAAAAATAAAAGCAGTCTCAGGACTGTAGACACCCTGAATACCGGGGGCGAGTTTCGGTCGGGTGCTTTGGAGCTTCATTTTGGGTGGGAACGGAGGTCAGATCCCGTCTTTCCAAGAGCCCTGGGGAGGAGGGTTGTTATTGAGAACGAGCCTGTTTCTGGAGCTTTCCTTGAATCTCTCGGGTGTCCTGGTGAAAGCTCTGAGGCCACAGATGGGGAGGGAGTTCAGAGATGGTTTTCGATGGAAAGTTTACCAGATAACTTCTGTCATGTACAGCCCAGAGCACTGGGTTTCTACTAGCAGAGATTGGCATAGTGTTTACTGTGCTGAATTTAAAAAAAAATTATAATCTGCACGGAGATCAAGGGCCGGGACTTTATTTTCCAGCACAAATAGAAAGAAAATTGTCTGCCGCTTAGGCTCTTGGATAGCGTTCAGGAAAACTATGTCTGGCATTAATTCCAAAGTGGAGGTTTTGGTTCAAGCGAGGCCCATTAATTTCAGTAAACTGTTTTCACTAGTCCAGACCCCGCTGTGCAAGGACTATTTATTACCTTTTGCTAACCTGATGTCTGCAGAGTTGTAAAGCAAAGGGGGAGTGGAAATCCAGGGTGGAGATATCTATATCTTGGATCAAATGGGTTTTGCACCTCCCCTTTGGGGGCCATGTTTTATGGGGAGTTTTCTAGCCCTGTTTTTTCTTTATCAGCCCAGTTTTTTTTTTTAATTCATCTTACAGTGAAAAAAAAAATTCTGATAGAAAGGAATTTGGTGAGAGCAAATACCTATCTCCTGTCTGTCAGAAGGGTACCTCCCAGCCGCAGGGGTGTTCTGTGTTCTGTCCCTGCCTTCCAGAATGCAGGTCCTGTGCAAAGCCCGACGTGATCCACCCTGATGATCCGGTCTAAAATACACGGAGACGGTCAATTTTGGCATTTGTTCTCCCTTAGGAATTTTACTAGCTGCCTTAGAAAAGCACATAAATTGCTCCCCCCCCTTTTTCCATGTCTCCTCTCTTCATCCCCCCACCCACCAAGTCCATCTTGATGTCATTTCAAAGAGAAGGATGAAAAGGGGGGGAATTTGTCAGGCAGACAGGTTTGTATCTTTCCAACACACACACACACACACACACACACAATCAGCTGAGAATGTTAATCAGAATTAAAAGCCAGCAAACAAGCATCAAACACAAAGACCTAGAAAAGAAGGGGGAATATGGGGGTGAGGGTCGAGAGAGTAGGAATGAAATAATTCAGTTCTCTCTGCATTAACTTACTAAAATAGAGGGGAAAGGAAGCACCAATTTGGTCAGCTTGTCAAATGTCAAAATTATTGGTCTTTCCTTTTAACTACTCCTTCCCTCCCCCCTCCCCGCCCCGCCCCAACAGAGTCAAATTTTGTGCATTTCCCAAGTGTGATTAATCTCTGGCAGAGGCCAGAAACAGGAGTAGGTTTCTTGGCTGCCCGCTCTGATAAACAATCTGTTCTTGGGGAGGGTAGGTGAAGGGGGCGTAATGGGAGGGGGGTAATCTGTGGGCGGAGGGGTGGGGGAAGTTTGAGGTAGAGAGGAAGGGGCGCTTGAGGCCAGCCCTGCTAACCCCAGGCAGAGGCCCGCCCTCCCGGAAAATGCAAGTGTCCTTCTTTTGGAGCGCGTGGTTTTGGGGTGGGTCAGGTTTCCTGCCCTTAAGAATGTGAGCAGACAGTGGATCCATTCTTGCTGCCAGTTCACAACGTCCAGGAAACCTCTGAGGGACACGGAGGGCGGGGGGGGGGGGAGGGGAAAAGAGCCCGAATGCACGGAGGCTTTGGACCCATTTCGAACGCGCCCCAGGATTTGCAAGCCCCCCGGCTCACGCGCAAAGAGACCGCCTGCAGGGGGAAACCGAGGCAGTCACCGGGGGAGCCTGGGTGGGGCGGTGGTGGTGGTTGTAAAAGCCGAGCAGGGAAGGCAGAAGATGTTCCAAACAAAAGCAAGGACTTTTTCGCCGCGTTGGGAGTCGCTGGTATCGAAACTGCAGGCAAGAAAACTGGTTGTGGATTTTGTAGAAGGTTTATTGTGTGGGCAACCAGGCAGAAAGCAATATGAAAAAGTGGGGAGGGGCACAGTCCACTGTTGAAGGGAAATCAGTGCGGAGAAGCCTGCGCACGGCTGGTGGGAAATGTTACCGAGGAGAGTGCGGTGGCACCGAATAAAAGATGAATAGACTACCTTTTGGAAAAGGGATGTTAAGATACTAATAAAGGCGAGAAACCCACTTCTCAGCCTGAAAAGCAAATCCCAATTTCACCTCCTGCCGCTTCTCTGTACCCCAAGGCGCAAGCACGTGCGCGCGCATACACGCGCGCGAACACCCCCACCCCCCCGCGCCACACACACACTGGTCTACCTGGCATCCAAGAAGCCTCAGTGAGTGAGGCTCGCTTTCCTTTGGATTTAATTACATGAAAATGCTGAACAAAAACCCGTAATTACACCCTTAGTCCCTGCCACTCAGCCCAGCACACTTCCTGCCTAGTTTTTTGTTTTTTAAAGAAGAGGTCATTGCCTCTTTTCTTTCCAAATTGACCAAAACAAAAAATGTAAAGCCCTAAATAATCCAACTCCCCCAAGCTTCAGCACCACCCCGATTGGGGAGGGAAAGTCCCTTAAAGAGAGAGGAGGAGGCAGCCTAACTTTGCTTTTGTATGATTCTAGCTCTGGGGTCTACGGCTGTCACTGTTCCCACGTCCCTCAGTCCAGAACAAAGGTGCTGGGCTGGCCACACCAGGAGGAAATCCTCCAAGGGGCAAGATGAAGAGTGTGGACAGGCCTCTTTCCAGATATTTTACCCAGAAGTTCTTAGAAGTGGAATAGACACTGCTGACAAAGGTTCACCTTTCTACAGCCCTAGGCATTAACATACAGAATTTCCCAGGGAGCTCCTGAAGTAGGAAGAACCAGTTTCAACATCAACATTTAACAGGTGAGGAAACTGAGGCCCAGAGAATAAGTAGATTGCTCTAAATCAATCACATGGCTGGTGGACCTTTGAACCAGCCACTGCCTCTAATGACTTTTGGGCTATTACATCAGGTGACTAGGACACCTAAAAGGAAATAGAAGCTTCTAGATTCTGGACTAGAGCCATTCTGGCCTGGTTTATTATTAGATCCCCAGGACTATGGAGTGTACTCTAAATGCATAGTTGAATAACTGGATGAAGGGTAAATGAAGGGCAAAGGTAAGGAGTGGGAAATGGAAATCTGCCAGGTCATCTGAGCCAAGTTTCTGATTTGAAACAAAATGTAAGAGATGAGAATAGTTTCACACCCACTAGGGTCATACCAGGCTGTTCCCCTGGGTCTGACTAAAGAGGGACATTGAGGTTAAAGCATGGTGGTTCTCTAGATGGGTCAGAGTTGGGGAGCCACCTTTGTTCTCTGACTGCCTCCAGGGAGGCCTAGGCTAGGTCTGACTGTCAGGGCCCAGGACTCTCCTAGGCTGGAAATGCTTGAGGACACAGTCATCAAGTGGCCCTAGCCACCCTTGGTAAGTGTAATTCAGTAAGTTCCTAAATATGTAAGTGTATTCCAGAACTTCAGATTTTCCTTTTATCACCTCTGCCTAGGACCATGTTATAGAAAACCCTGGGAGAACGAGGAAAAAACCTCAGGGGGTTGCTAGGAAAGTATGGGTACACAATTTTGTTCAAAGCTAAATGATGAGTGATTATAACTCCAAATAACAGTGCTTCAAATAACTTGAACATGACCTTGCATCCACTGGGACACCAGTGGCATTCTCACCTGCAAACTACTGTTGGGGGAGGCACTTTCCTTACCTGCAGTTTCTTGGCCACATCTGGGACCACCCCCCCACTAGCCAAAATCTACCAAGTGGTGGGAGAAGGAATGCTGGATTTTGAGCTAGAGACACTGGACTTTTCATTCCTGACCCTCTCTGGACCTGCTTCCTTGCCTATACAGGAAGGTGCTGAAAGGAACTTCTAACTCACAGGGTGGGTGTGGGGATTGATGAGATAATGTCTGGGAATTACACTTCAGAGCTCTAACAAATGCTGGTCATGCTTTTGTTCATAATCTCTTACATTTTATTAAGTGGATTATAATATTGTCTCTTCCATTCTCAACAACTGAGTGGACAGAGGAGGCAGTGCAGTTATCCCTAATTTAAAGACTAAGAACCAAAGTTCAAGTGATTGGTGCAAGGCCACACAGCTTTTTTAGGGTCAGCCAAGCCCAAGTGGAGCAACACAACGGTAAATATGTACTCAACGCTAAGCGCCCTCCCTGCCTCTCTCCCGAGTTTCGAGTAGAACCGCCCATCTCAGGCAAGTCAAAATATTTGGAGATCCTGGCCGTCCACCCCAACCAAGGACAGCAGCGATGGCCGCTGGTCCGTGCCAGACTCAACCCAGGGACCCTGAGGCCGACGGGAGGGCTTCCCGCCCCGAGGCCCCGCCTTCTGGCGGCCCCAGCAGGAAAGCGCCGGCGGCGACGGGTCTCCGAAGCCTGGCGGTGGAAATCCCCGGCCCTGGTGCCGGCCGGTGGGAACCCGCTGGCACTCAAGCTGCGGCTGAGGTCCAGGCGCTCGCGGGGTGGGGTGGGAGGGTTCGGGGCTGTGCGCACCTGTGGCCTTGACGGCCCCAGGCCAAGCTCACCGCCCACATTCGTCCTCCAAGCCCTCCAGCCCTGCTACTCCCCTTCTTGGGGGGTGGTGGTGTTTGTTTTAACCCACCCGGGTCAGTGAATAGCACCCTTGTCTGGCGTTTCCCTCTTTTTCCCCTCTAGTCCTAGTCCCTAGGAGGTTCATTCCAGGGTTCCTTTTATTTTTGGACCTAAAAAAAAAAAAACACCAGCTTTTGCTGAGGACAGCTCTGGGCTCCCCCGTGCCCTGGCACGGTGGCGAGGAGAGGAAGCGGGGAGGAGGCAGGAACCAGACGCGACTCCCCCCGCCTTTCTTCCCTTCCCTGCTCTCCGCCCCTTCAGGAAGAAAGCAGTCAGAGATCTCATCGCTCCCTGCGGCCGCTGTGCCAGCACCAACCACTACGTCCTCTTTTCCTTCCACCCAATTTTGCACCAAGCACCCGGCTGCCCGCGCGCCCGGGGCTGGGCAGGTCTTGGCGGGCGGTGCGGGCTCCCCTCCCCCGGGGTTCTCAGCGAATCACGTTGTGCCTGGGATTTCACGCTCGAGTGGTTCTTGCGTAACCCTATGCCCTGGCCTAAGTTAATACTTTATTATTATTATTAAATGCCAGGATTAATCCTTTAAGAAAAGGCAAATACTTCCGCCACGGAACCGGCGGGGGAGTAAAAGTGTAAATCACCAAGCTGCTGACTCGGTCTTAGCCCCCACCCGCCGACAGCTCTTTCCGTGTCTCTGCGGGGACTCAGGTCATGTCCTTGGGGCTCTTGGAGCACCAGAATGATGGCCTTGGGGAGGCTAGAGGTCGGCCCAACCTAGACGTTTGCTTTCAGCTTACTATGATAGGACTCTAGCGGGCCAGACCGAAGAACAGGGACCTGCTTACCGCTGCGCTGTTACCAAAAAAGGCCTTTCTCTTGCTGGAGTGCTTGGCTGCAGTTGGATGGCCAAGGTTCAGCCCAGGCCTCCTCGAAGACCAAGCCAGTTGGCTGCAGGAATGCCAGACCAGAGTACCCCGTGCACCCCATCTCTGTCACAAAATGTCAGGGTGGGGCGGTGCAGGACAGGAGGGAAACTGCAGGGAACTTCCAAAAGCCAGAGCACCCGCTCTCTGAGACATTCTCACCTGTAAGGCTGGCAGTGGCCTCCCAGGAAAGGCCAAGTGGATGGCTGACTTTTGCCCTGTTTAACAAGAGCAAGCAGATGCCGGCAAAGATGGTAAGCTCGGAGGAGACAGCAATGCAGGAACTTTGGGAATTGTGTACATTTCACATTTCCTTAACGTTGTTCAACCTGGTTCTGCTAGACTCCCAGACCAAGTGGCCGGAGTTCTGTTAGTCTCTCCACGGAGGCTTTGATTGATCCCCTATCCTTGACCAGTTACTTTCCATTGTGGTGGAAGAATTGTCAAATAAGATTGTCCTTTGGGGGAAACGTATCTCCAAAACACTGGTTTATTGCCTCTCAAAATCCCTGACCCACCCCCAAAAGGATAAAGACAAAATTTATCAACCATAAATGATGGTAATTCTATGTGGGGTAGAAGGTGAGGGAATCAAGAAAGTGAAGCTAACGGAAGTTTAAATGCATGTTTAGTTTATCTTGAACTCAGTGTGTCTGAAGACACCAGCATGTATGTGTATATGTAGCTCTCCTCTAGTAACAGCAAAGACACAGACAGACAAGGAGATGGAGACATATGTGAGCGCATACCAAACATAACACTATGGCACAGAACCCAATTTGCTTTCTCTAGCAGCCAGGCTAGAGCGTTGGGGCTTAACTGCTATTCTTTCGTACTTATGGCTTAATAAAGGGACAAGCTGAATAAATACCAATGTAAAGACATGGATTAACCAGCCGAGTCAAAGGTAACGCCAGCCCCAAGCCCTGGGTTGGTGGGGATGTCACACCACTTCCCAGCACTATGTTTTGACTCACGCCAGGATAGCTGTGGTGTGGGAAGGCTGGAGTCTGGAAGGGTGAGGCAATGCTCAGAGCAGCTCTTCACAGAGGAATCACCACCAGGAGCCAACCGGCCAGGGAAAGTTTATTATTGTTGGGGAGTGCACAGTGAGCTCACTGTTTTGCAAAAACAGAGAATCTGGCTGCTTTGAGATGAAAGAGGGGCCCCATAGGGCTCTTCCTTTCCCCATGCTCACCATCCTAAAAAACTCCCTTTTCTTTTAAACCAAGGGTCTCAGCATGAGTGGGAGATCAGGTGCTGGGGAAAGGGATGTTGCTGATTGGGGGAATAGCCTCTGAAGGCTAAGTGTCAAAATAAAAATAAAAACTTCCTGTTGCTTTAACTCAACTTTATGACAATTAGTAGTAATAGTGATACGAATAATGATCCTTAGTTTTAAGCAACTTATAAAGTGCTTTCACAGGTTAGCAATAGTGCCAACATTAATATCAGTAACAATAACCAACACTTACTAATAGCTTCCTGCGAGCCTGACACTGTGTTCTACATACAGCACAGGACTGAGGCAGTGACAGATCCACAACTTCTGAATATGGAAGAACTCAGTGGTACAATCTGTTTGGGAGGGGAGGATGAGAGTTGGTTAAGAAGGTGCATTTACAAAACGCATGCCATGAGATCGTATTTAATGCATAACAAAGAATGGGGGGGAAAGCTGATGGAAATGTTGAGCATCCCAAATCACCTCTGAAAGCCTAAGATTGTCAAAGTCACCTCTCAAATCACAATTACTACATTCTGACCCTAGCTCCATCTTTAATGGTCTTGTGATCTTGGACAATTTATTTAACCTCTTTAGTTTCCTAGCCTGTAAAACAATAAATAATAGGATCTGCCTTGTAGATAATATTGAGGATTAATAATGATGCAAAGGAACCACCTAGCAATCTGCCCACAGCAAGTCTGAGAGAGTTACCTCCTTTATGACAAGAAACAAAATGCAATCTCAAACAACTCTAGCAAGTGAAAGCTATGATCCCGTTTTATAGATGGGAAATGGAGGTTGTGTGAGGGTAACCAGCTCAAGGTCACAAAACCAGTAAGGGAGAGAAAATTTCAATCTGCTCTGCCAGAACCTGCAATCCCATTATACTTCCTCGCGTCTTCAGATCCTGCCCAGGGTTATCTTAATTTTCATGGGGGAAAAAAAGGGCAGGCCCAATACTTGGATCAGTTCAAATGCCCCCACTAGAGCTATGACCCACATATCTCTTCTGCAGGAAGCAGTCGCGATGAGCAGTAACCTTGTAAGGCAGAAGAAAGGAAGGCCCTGCTCAGCCTTCCGGGGCACTATGGAATGAAACCACAGCACGTGAGAAAGAACTTCGAAAACTGTGGCAGTGCCTTAAAAAGAGCTATCACTATTATTAAAAGCTGCCTCCACCTTCTTCTAGCAAGCCGGGAAAACCACTCACCTGTTTGGCTTCTCCAGCACCTTCCCCTCCCTGCCCCCAACTGCAGCTGTGAGCAGCCATAGACTGTTTTCCTTAAAGGCCTCCGGGTGCTCGTAGCTTCTTTAGAGAGCTAGCCAAAATGTTTAGAGTGCGCCCGGGGGGCGGGGGCGGGGGGGGGGGAAGGTGTAGCTCACCCTGAATTCGTTTAGCTCCGTCATTGAAATTCGGGCTCCTAGACCAAGGCTCAAAAACAAATCGAAATGGCAGTTTCTGGGAGATGTGGAAAACAGCTAATTTTGCAGGTGTTTCGGCATCAGCAGCGGCAGTGCATGTAACAGCCATACCGGGAACGGGGGAGGTTTGATTGTAGATGAAATGGGTGATGCGCGACATGAAATTTACGACGAAAATCTTTGAAACAGGACATTTAAATTCACTGCCTCGGGTGGGGTGGGTGGTGAACGGAATCGGAAACAACGTTTGTGATTTTAAAATGCGTTTTTACTTGGGAAAGCCGGGTGGGGAAGGAAAGGTCATCGTCTGTTTAATTTCCACCCCCGGCCCTGGACTTACAGCATTAGCTCGTCGGGCCTCAGCTGTTGTACACACACGGCGAGGGGGGAGGGGAGGGCGGAGGCGCAGAGGCGGGGCCGACTGGGAGGAATCTGGGCGATCTGCCGCGCATGCGCCTTTCCTGAGCAACAAGTGGGCTCCACAGACAGAGGAAGTGTAAAGGGGCATGCGCGGCAGATCGCCCAGATTCCTC